>CM076579.1:69296793-69413485 GCA_034641835.2 Pinus albicaulis
TGGCATCCATTAAGAGAGAATGCCAAAGTAGCCTCATCATTCCATATAAATGATATTTTTCTTGAGAGATATGTGAGTGGACTTGAAATGCATGCATAGTCCTGAACAAATTATCAATAATATCATGTAAGTCTAAAAAATCTTCTAAGAACCTTGATTTTCTTAGGAATAGGTCATTTTGTAATAGCTTGCATCTTTTGAGGCTCCAACTTCACTCCTTCCTTTAAAAAAATATGAACCAAATACTCGAATTCTTATTTCCCAAAAGAACATTTGGATATTTTTACATAAAAATGATTATTCTCGATAATTTATATAACTTTTCCACATGTTTACTAGTGTGGTATTCCCATGATTTATTATAAATATGTGTATTATCAAAGAAAACCACCACAAATTTTATAAGATGGGATCAAAAAAATTGTTCTTAAGTCGAGCCCGCTGGACTTCAAATGGCGATAAACCATAATTCAAACCAAATTCGTGTTCTAAAATAGCCTGCTGACGTCGGCCAATTTTCTGACGCGAAAACCAAATGAATTCCGCCCTAATCTTTTTCGGGTCCGAAGTTGGGCTGGCGTACGGAGGGAGAGTTGTGACGCGAATTTCTTATCAAATTCGCCCTAATATTTTTCAGGTCCGGATTTCCACTTCACGAGCGGCCCAAACAAAGATCCGCTCCAATCAATTTCTACCATGTGTCCTCAATCAAATGTTGCCCTGTTCCCAGATGCGGGTGCATTCGATGGCGTCTAAGGTGATGGGACATGGATGTGGCGATTTCATATCAATCGCATTAAGTTTTAACGATGTTCAATTAAGTTCCATGGTTTTCACATCAAATCGCATTAATTTTTAACATTGTTCAAGATCAGACCTCCACTCCTGTTAGCGATTCCGCATGCTCCAATATGATTCGGCCTTCGGCTCTCATTAATGATCAGAGATTAATTATGATGGGTGTCCTTCGATTGAATTGTAGTCGGGTCAATAAAATGGAATTTTGCTACGGTTTTTCAGACGAGCCGGTTTCTGGGTTACACTGCCTTCTCACTGTGATGAGAAGGATAAGTGGCCAGCTGAACTGCTGCTTACACCTTGCTGCATATCTGCATTTATCTTGGTCTGGTCGTTGTCTATCTTCCTCTGTTTCTTGGAATTCTGCTTCTCCATCTCCTCTTATGCCCACTGCTGAGACTACACCCATGCCTCGCCTGCATCAAAGGATGTGTTGCCACGGGGGGAGCACTAGAGGTCAACCCCTGCGTGCTCCCTCCAGCCCCTCAACCGAGTTGACTTCCCAGTCAATCTTCTAAGAACCTTGATTTTCTTAGGAATAGGTCATTTTGTGATAGCTTGCATCTTTTGAGGCTCCAACTTCACTCCTTCCTTTTAAAACAATATGAACCAAATACTCGAATTCTTATTTCCCAAAAGCACATTTGGATATTTTTACATAAAAATGATTGTTCTCAATAATTTATATAACTTTTCCACATGTTTACTGGTGTGGTATTCCCATAATTTATTATAAATATGTGTATTATCAAACAAAACCAACACAAATTTTATAAGATGGGATCAAACAAAATTGTTCTTAAGTCGAGCCCGCCGAACTTCAAACGGCGATAAGCCATAATTCAAACCAAATTCGCATTCCAAAATAGCCTGCTGACGTCGGCCAATTTTGTGACGCGAAAACCAAATGAATTCCGCCCAAATCTTTTTCGGGTCAGAAGTTGGGTTGGCATACGGAGGGAGAGTTGTGACGCGAATTTCTTATCAAATTTTCCCTAATCTTTTTCGGGTTCGGATTTCCACTGCGCAAGCGGCCCAAACAAAGATCCGCTCCAATCAATTTCTGCCACGTGTCCTCAATCAGAACTTGCCCTGCTCCCGGCTACGGGTGCATTTGATGGCGTTTAAGGCGATGGGACATGGATGTGGCGATTTCATATCAATCGCATTAAGTTTTAACGTTGTTCAATTAAGTTCCAAGGTTTTCACATCTAATCGCATTAAGTTTTAACACTGTTCAAGATCAGACCTCCACTCCTGTTAGCAATTCCGCATGCTCCAATATGATCCGGCCTTCGGCTCTCATTAATTATCAGAGATTAATTATGACGGGCGTCCTTCGATTGCATTGCAGTCGGGTCGATAAAATGGCATTTCGCTATGGTTTTTCAGACGAGCCGGTTGATGGGTTACACTGCCTGCTCACTGTGATGAGAAGGAGAAGTGGCCAGCTGAACTGTTGCGTAGACCTTGCTGCATATCTGCATTTCTCTCGGTCTGGTCCTTGTCTGTCTTCCTCTGTTTCTTGGAATTCTGCTTCTCCGTCTCCTCTTGTGCCCACTGCTAGTGAGACTACACCCATGCCTCGCGTGCGTCAAAGGATGCATTGCCGCAGGGGGAGCACTAGAGGTAAACTCCTGCGCGCTCCCTCCAACCCCTCAACCGAGTTGTCTTTCGGCCAGTCCAGTGATTATTACGCAGGTCGCTATCCAAATACTAGGAGTGGGCGAGGTCAGGTTGTAGGATCTGGCCACCGTATGGATTCCCCTGCTCCTCGTTTCCTCACCGCTAGTTCACCTTCTCCCACGACGCGCACTGCGTGATTTTCCTTTAATTGCTCTCTCAACCGCCCACGAATTACAGCTTCAGTCACTGTGGTTTTCCGCGAAGAGGCCCAAACGGAGGAAGAATGCACCCTTCCGGCGGGTCTGAGCTCGGAAAAAGCCGGCCAGCATTCGGGCCTTCAGGAGGGGAGCCGTGGCATGAATGTGGAGGTAGCACCTAGCGATCCTGGACCTTCCGAAGGATGGTGCCAAATCGTCGAGGATCCGTAGGAGTAGTTTGGTTAATTTGTTTTTCTTGCTTCGCGGCCCACTTAATTGGGCTGCTTTTAGATTATTTTACTGTGCTGGACCTTTGTAATATTTTTGAATTCTGTAAATTAAACGTTCAAGACTGGTTTCCCCGTATGAGGGCAGTATTCTTAATTTTTTGATTTTTTGATGAAAAATTTGCCATGAGTCTGGGCAATGATTTTGACTTCGGTGTAATTTTATTCCCACTGTTAATAGATTAACTTTACTTAGAAATTTTTTTTCCCTGTTTCTATTTTAAACCTGTTTTTTGAAATACAGAGCCATGTTTATATGGTCTACATATTATACTCTTTCTCTGTATATCTAGTACAAGAACCTTTTTTCTATGAACAGGGTGGATGCTGTAGCGGGCTACTAATGGAAACAAGTGAGCCTGAACCTTACATCTCGGATGCAACAGATGGTTACCAATTTTGGAATCAAGCGAGCCTGATCTTACAAGCGAGCCTGGGTTTCTGCAGATGGTTATCACACTCCTCACATGATTAGCGTTTTTCTCTGTTCAAGGATTTTGGGTACTTTAATTTGTATTTGGAACAATGGACGTCGGTACTCTATATGTTGCTTTACTATTCTACATACTGCTATTTCACTTTCTTATAGATGCCTCGGGCATATTTGGATGCTTTCTCAGATTTGTAGATAATCTCCATGTGGACCGTTACTGGGTTTTATATCATGTCCTTGTATGTGACATGGGTATTTTTCTATCATTGTCTAGGGTGGGACTTCCACTTTTCTAGATGGATATTTGGGTTCCAATCTTCAGATGTGAAAATGTAATGACTTCATGGACTGTTTTACTTCATATAATATATTCAAAACAACGTTTTTTCTCTTGTGAAAAAAAAATGATTAATGTTTATCACTCTGCCTTCAAAACTAGCGATGCTGGTTTATTGATATGGTCTGATGGTATTTTTATATTTTGGACATATCACACTCCTCACATGATTAACGTTTTTCTCTGTTCAAGGATTTTGGGTACTTTAATTTGTATTTGGAACAATGGACGTCGGTACTCTATCTGTTGCTTTACTATTCTACATACTTCTATTTCACTTTCTTATAGATGCCTCGGGCATATTTGGATGCTTTCTCGGATTTTCGATAATCTCCATGTGGACCGTTACTGGATTTTATATCATGTCCCTGTATGTGACATGGGGTATTTTTCTATCATTGTTTGGGGTGGGACTTCCACTTTTCTAGATGGATATTTGGGTTCCAGTCTTCAAATGTGAAAATGTAATGACTTCATGGACTTTTTTACTTCATATAATATATTCAAAACAACGTTTTTTCTCTTGTGAAAAAAAATGATTAATGTTTATCACTCTGCCTTCAAAACTAGCGATGCTGGTCTATGTTGCTGGTTTATTGATATGGTCCGATGGTCTTTTTATATTTTGGACATATCACACTCCTCACATGATTAGCGTTTTTCTTTGTTCAAGGATTTTGGGTACTTTAATTTGTATTTGGAACAATGGACGTCGGTACTCTATCTTTTGTTTTACTATTCTACATACTGCTATTTCAATTTCTTATAGATGCCTCGGGCATATTTAGATGCTTTCTCAGTTTTTTCGATAATCTCCATGTGGATCGTTTCTGGGTTTTATATCAAGTCCCTGTATGTGAAATGGGGTATTTTTCTATCACTGTTTGGGGTGGGACTTCCACTTTTCTGGATGGATATTTGGGTTCCAATCTTCATATGTGAAAATGTAATGACTTCATGGACTGTTTTACTTCATATAATATATTCAAAACAACGTTTTTCTCTTGTGAAAAAAAAAATGATTAATGTTTATCACTCTGCCTTCAAAACTAGCGATGCTGGTCTATGTTGCTGGTTTATTGATATGGTCTGATGGTATTTTTATATTTTGGACATATCACACTCCTCACATGATTAGCGTTTTTCTATGTTCAAGGATTTTGGGTACTTTAATTTGTATTTGGAACAATGGACGTCGGTACTCTATATGTTGCTTTACTATTCTACATACTGTTATTTCACTTTCTTATAGATGCCTCGGGCATATTTGGATGCTTTCTCAGATTGTCGATAATCTCCATGTGGACCGTTACTGGGTTTTATATCATGTCCCTGTATGTGACATGGGGTATTTCTCTATCATTGTCTGGGGTGGGACTTCCACTTTTCTGGATGGATATTTGGGTTCCAATCTTCAGATGTGAAAATGTAATGACTTCATGGACTGTTTTACTTCATATAATATATTCAAAACAACATTTTTTCTCTTGTGAAAAAAAAAATGATTAATTATAGAGGAGAGGAATAACCTGTTTTTGAGTTTTTATTAATAACCCAAACAGGTTATTCCTCTCCTCTATAATCTACTTCACCTGTATGGATTCTCTATTTAAAAATGATTAATTTTTATCACTCTACCTTCAAAACTAGCGATGCTGGTCTATGTTGCTGGTTTATTGATATGGTCTGATCGTCTTTTTATATTTTGGACATATCACACTCACATGATTATCGTTTTTCTCTGTTCAAGGATTTTGGGTACTTTAATTTGTATTTGGAATAATGGACGTCGGTACTCTTTCTGTTTCTTTACTATTCTACATACTACTATTTCACTTTCTTATAGATGCCTCCGGCATATTTGGATGCTTTCTTAGATTGTCGATAATCTCCATGTGGACCATTACTGGGTTTTATATCAAGTCCCTGTATGTGACATGGGGTATTTTTCTATCATTTTCTGGGGTGGGACTTCACTTTTCTGGATGGATATTTGGGTTCCAGTATTTAGATGTGAAAATGCAATGACTTCATGGACTGTTTTACTTCATATAATATATTCAAAACATCATTTTTTCTCTTGTAAAAAAAAAAATGATTTTTTATAGTCGAAGCGCTGCGGGGTGGTTTATTATATTAATATTTCACGGTCATTGGAATGCCCACAATTCATAACAAATATTGGATATTTACTGTCCTGTTTTAAAGTTTCATTTTTTTTTAAAAATTGAACCCACCGTCGGTATATCGAAACCTTGTAAGCGTCGGAATTGCGACAGCTTAAAAATGCCAGACCAAATTTCGTCGGAATTGCGACAATTTACAAACGTCGGAAGAGCGACGTTCAAAACGTCGGACCACATTTCGTTGAAATTGCGACAGTTTACAAACGTCGGAAGAGCGATATTCAAAATGTCAGACCACATTTCGTCGAAATTGTGACAGTTTACAAACGTCGGAAGAGTGACGTTCAAAATTTTGGACCACATTTCTTCGTAATTGCGACAGTTTGCAAACGTCGGAAGAGCGACACTAAAAACGTCGGACCACATTCTGTCGGAAGTGTGACAGTTTACAAACGTCGGAAGCGCGACGGTTTTGGAAATGTCAGAAGAGCGACGCTTGTTTGGAAGCGACCGAAAAAGTGTTGGTAGTGCAACACTTTGTAAATGCATCGGAATTTCGATTGCATGGCAAACCACACTTTTCCCATCCTCGAACTGTCGCTCTTGCGACGACTATGTGTCGGAATAGCGACGATTTGGCCGTCAGAAATTGTGCCAAATTTTCTAGTGAAGGCCTCCGTAAAGCAATTATTCTTGATATAAAATATATTCAAGTGTTTTGGGATTGAGAGATTGTTGTAAGACAAGTACAAAATACTATTCATTGTCTCTCAAATCACGTGAAACATTACGAATCCTTGGTTCAAGAACTTACATCTGATTTTATAGCATTCAATATCTCTCCTCTTCCTAGATTATAGAATGCCAATGCTGACCTTTTAGCTAACGTTTCTTCCAAGCTTGTTCCACCATAGGATTTTAGTCCTCACAGAATCTCTATTGAATTAATTTTTTGACCATCTATACCAGGCAATGTTACTAGTTGGCAATTTTTTAATGATGATAGTGATATCGTAATTTTTCTTACATCCGAGAATTCATACGATGATCAAATTATGGACCAAGATGAACATGATAATCAGATAAAACAACAAACTGATGAAAATATTTTACCAAAATCTATGGTTAAGCTTGAAGATTTATATGATTTGAAAGACATATTCAAGAATGTCAACAATTGCAAACTACAGAGTTCTACTCTAAAGTTTGAACTTTTCAACTTAGGATCTGATAATTTACATCAAGAAATAAATTTAGGGCTTATCCTTTCATCTGAAGAAAGGAATGCATTCATTTTGTTATTGAAGAGGTACAAAGATATTTTTGCATGGAATTACCAAGATTTTAAAACTTATGAACCTTCTATCATTCAACATACTATTCCTATCGTGCCCAAAGTTAAACTTGTCCACCAAAAGCTCAAGAAAATTTATCTAAACTTGGAAATGTTAGCCACCTATAAATTTTTGACAGAGAAAACATGTGGCTAAATTTGTTTCTAAGTCTTCAAGAGATAAATTTCCTATGAAAACATATCACTCTTGAAGCCTCCTTGTGTCTTTTGCCTTGAAAAAACTCTTCACTGCTATTTCCATCAAGAAAGCCTCATTGTTTATGGAAATATTTGCTCAGAAAAAGCCTACATTTGCTCCTTTGTATCCCTGCAAATTTCCCATTTTAACCCCTTGTACCCCTCCTCAAAATTTCCCCTTTAACCCTCAGAATCCCTTCCTAAGTCTTCTAAACATTCAAATTTCCCGTTTTAAACCATGTGAAATCCCTTCACTTGATTTTAAACCCTTCATTTCCCCTATCGGAACCTCTGTTTAGCTCTAAAAAACTCTATTTTTTTGGCCTAAAACCCACTTTTTACCATATGATAGGCCTAAGCCCCTTTCGGCTAAGACCCAACCCCTTCTCTGCATATAATCGGGCACTGAGACCAAATGCTAAGCCCCACAGAGCTAATCACAATCGGAAGATTGGTCGGGAGCATTTTTCCTTTGTAAATTGAAAAGTTTCGATGCGAGAGTGATTTTTTCTATTGGCCATGGATGCAATATCCACCATCAATCTATGAAGATCTAATGGTCCACGCAAATCTCACCACGCGCCCATAACATTCATTTGTTACCCTCCTATTGTGATTTCCACCATTGATTTTTGAACAATCCGATGGCCATCGCATCACCACTCCAATCACAATCGCAAAAGTCTTAATGTGCCCCCTCTGTCCCCTTCGATTGCGATCCCCTGATGCAATTTTGGCCATTGAATCCACAAGAACCAATGGTCAGGATTGAATCGCGCTCCGCCCATTTACCCTCCGTCGTTCCCCTCCGATCAAATCTGAACCGTTGATTCCCCGTCGATCCAACAGCTCTGGTATAATTGCAAGATTAAAATTTGGAGTTTTGGCCCCTGCCTTTCTCTGTTGCGATTAGATCTCCACCGTTGATCTCCTGAGATCCAACGGCTCCTATTCTTCCCACCCATTCACCCGCTCCTCTGCCTTCGCTTTCCCTTTTTAGATCTCAGCCGTTCATTCCATAGATCAGATGGTCCACATTCAATCTGTCATTGAATTTTCCCCACTATACCGACCACACATCTCCCCATATCGTGCTCCATCCTACACCATCAGATCCCATGGTCCCAAATCTAATGGCTGAGGTGATTTTCACGTTTTTTATAGGTTCAACAGTTAACATTCTAAATTTACGCGATAAAAGTGGTTTTTAAAAGACACGTGGCATGTGGCAAGCTATATCGCGTGATTTCAGGCAAATCTCAAAACCATTCTTTTGCTGCACGAAAAAAATTATTTTTCAACTAAAAACCACTTCCCCATCTCTGCTCCCGAAATTCCATTTGAAGATCCCGACCGTTGATCTATATAGATCTACGGCCCTCATTCCATCGCGTTTTCGTTCATATTATTCCACAGAGTTTCATCGGAGTAATCTCCACCATTGATTTCCTCGTGAGATCTAATGGCCCACAATCAATCACCCTCCGCCCGCCGGTCCCACCATTCAAAGCCACAATTTCATTTGAGTTTCATCATTTTCCTTTTTATTTCGCCCATGTTAAAACTTTTATGTTTTCCTTAAAGTTTATTTCTTCGCCCCAACTTTCCAAAAGCATTCTCATCGGCGGATCTTGACCATCGATATCCTCCATTAGATCTAATCCAACAGTCCAAATAATTTCTCCACCAAACCTTCATCAGATCATTCCTCCACCATTATATTGTAATTTTCACCATTTTTCCACCCGCGGCCACTATTTTCACTACTGCGTCTCCATTTTGCACAGGCCTCCACAACATCCAGCCTCCACTCCCATGTATTTTCTTAACATGTTTGTATGTTTTGCAGGGTTACAGACAGTGAAAACCATCATTTCTCACAGTCACGGTCACAGTGACACAGAGAACAGAGGATGCCATTTTCAGAGCCATAGATTGCAAAGAGAATGCCTAGGAAGGTTTTAAACGTAATATTTAATTAAAGGACTATTGTTTAACTCTATAAAACTTCCAGCGCCATTAAAACTGCACTTTCATAGACAGAGATAGTCAGAGAAGCGGCAAAGAGTATCAGTGAGGGTTTAAAGTGATTTAATGCCCATTGTTGAAGATTTTAAGCTTTAATCCAGTGTTTAAAGGGCGAAATGTACAATATTGAGGACCTTATGAAAGGCACAAGAGGTGTAAATGAGGCCTAAACCACAGAAAAAATCCTATCAGTGTTTCACATCAGCAGAAGGTTCTTTCCCAGAAAGGATGAGTTCCCATAATGTTTTACTCTTCATCAACGTTCCTGAGAAGATCTTCATCCTGACAGAAGTCCTAATGTTTCCAGAGCATTTGTTACACAGTATCGCAGACCTGAAGTCATTTATCTGACTTTAATTATCCCATAAGTACTATAGAGTACTACAGCCGAAAGGTACATCAAAGAACATACCTGGAGTTAATATCAGCCTGTCGAAGACCACTCTTTCATCCAAAGAGTATTGAAGATCAATGCATCGATATTAAGGTAGAGTGGGCCTCGAGCCCTCTTCTTCCACTCTGTTTTAATTTTTCATTTAAATTTCTATCTACCTCCTCTGCCTCTCTTTCAGCTATAAACTTGTGAAAAAACACACTGTAAAGGTTTTTGATTGGATAATTGTGTATTTGAAGTTGTTTCTCTTGAGGTAGAGTTATATGTATAAGCTGTAAAATTGGTTGAGGAGATGATTTTTGATTGAATATCATTCTTTCGGAAAATGTTGTATATGAATGGTGTTGCTCTTTAATATGAAAAGCATATTTCTTTGGATCCTGATTTAAAGCAGCGGTGATGTGTCCTATTTTTGTCTTTGTTTTCCTTCTGTAATTCATCATATTTCGTTTCTCTGATAAGAATAAAAAATATGGCTTAGGATATACCCTTGCATGGTACCCTAATTCTCCTGCTCTTCTTATCTCTTATGTTTTCTACTAATTGTGCTATCTGAGAACAAATTTGATATAATCTAACCAGTGTAGTAGCTGTTATTCACTGCTAGCTGATGTATGAATTTATGAATCTCTTCTTAGAAGTTCTTTTCTGGTTTAGCTAAAAGAATTGAGATACTGGTAGAATAGAACTGATTCTGTCTCACTAGGGTCTTTTTCCAATAGTGACGCTTTCTAAGTTCCCTCAAGTTGAATGTCAGAGAATTGAAAGTTCAAAGTATTTCTATGATCTCAGGCTTCACCTTTGTGTTAAATCTTAAGTGTTTCTTATTGTCCGAAGAGCTAGCCTCCTTAGGAGTTTGATCATAGGTGTTTAAGGCATCCTGTCCCTAGGTTTGCTTCCTAAGTGGCCACCTTGGAGGTTTCCTTGTCATTCACCTTCATTCGTTATCCCTTCATTCCATGCTATCATCTTTAAAGATCCTCTATTTTAGATGACTAGCCCATTAGAAAGCCTTGGATATTGAATAGCAAGCAAACCCTTTTATGACTCGATTTGCCCAATGGTCTTGAGTTTTTCTTGAATTGTCTCCCACAGCCACAAAAACTATTTTCTCACTTCCTGTCTTATATTGAACCCTTCCTTCATGTTTCCCAACAACTGAATAAACAAACAAGCAAAACAACAACCCGTGTGCCTACAACTAGCCTAATACTTTAAGATTGAACTTCAAAGACATATATTTCTTTGCCCTTTATAGAGAGATCCCTCTCTGGACCCAGGAAGGCTAGATCTTGAGGTCCCAAAGCAGTTTGATGTTGTCTTGTCTTTTGGTATTTCCAAACTTTCCAAAACACAGGAACCCTAACATAATGGCGACTCCGCTGGGGAAAAAACTCTGAGTGCCCTTAATTTCTATATCTGGTCATGTGTCTGATTGTTGTCACCAACATAATGGAGACTCCACTGGGGAACTAAGATCATTTTAGCCTGATTTTGGTAGTTAAATCACTGTGGTGGATAGTAAGCATCCTTGAAACACTCTAAACCTTCCACCTGGCGACTCCACAGTCCCTTAATGATTAAAAGGCTCCACTGGTGATCAGTAGGCATGCTGATTGTTTGTGTTTTCATTAGACTCCACTGGGAGACCAGTTTACATTACAAAATCATCTATATTAGAAGAAACACATAGGGTAAAGCTTCTTTGTTAAGAGACAGACATACTAGATTCTAGAATAGTCTAGACAAGAGCTTATCCTAATCCAAACCCACCTGAAATAATTGATAATACAAAGAGTATTCTTAGAAAATCTCCCACCCGTAGAAAATCAACTATTTCCAGAAACATTAATAGAGCTGATTCAGCCCCTGAAAACTTTGCAGCTCTATTAGACACACAATCTGACTTTGATTTACCTAGCCAGTTACCAAGAACACAGTGATTCGGTGCTATAGACCAGACTGACTCAGAGCCTCCAAGTTCACCATCTCGTAGTGGTCAACACATTAGGGATAGAGAAACCCCACCATATACACCCCCTGATATTAATTGTATCCAAAACTTGGGTCTCTCTCACCCAAGATCTGCTCAACAATTTTCTGTTGGTCCTAGCATTTCTATCATCCATATACCTGCTACTCAAACCAATTCTTTACCTCCTTATAACATCATCATGGCAGCCTGGTATGCACCTCTAGTGTTACCACAACCTTTGGCTCCACTACCCAATGATTATCAATCAAAAATCCCTCATTTCACGGCAAAAGAGTCTACCACTGCCCAACATCATGTGGACAGAATGGAAGATGCCTTTAACTACATGGAAATTGAAGATGAAACCATTAAGATGAGGATCTTTGCCTAGAGTTTAGGAGGAGAGGTGAAAAAATGGTTTAAATGGCTACCTCCTAATAGTATCAATGACCTTCCCTCCTTGCATCAAACCTTTATAAAAAAATGGGAAGTCAAGGCTAACCCTCTTCAAATCTTAGCAGAATACAAGAATCTCAAAAGAAATATAGGAGAGAGTGTCCATGACTATTCTACAAGGTTTAACAATGTTTACAACACTCTTCTTCCACACATGAAACCTCCCCAAGGAAAGGCCTTGGTGAAATACCCTGAAGGTTTTGATGCTGAAATGGCCTATCAACTTAGGGAGAGAGATTATGACACTTTGGAAGATATGCAAAAAGGAGCAGTGAGCATAGAGTCAAACCTGATTGAAAAAAGAGCTAGAATGAGGACTGAGAAAAAAGGTAACATATAGGGATGACATATCAGCTTCCACATCTAATGCCAAATATGACAGCCTAGCTAAAACCATGGTGAGACTAGGAGAAATGGTGGAAAATTTTACTGTCCAAGTCAGCAACCAGAACATAAACCAAAATTAGAACTAGAACCATAATTTTAGGATAAATACCCCTCCCAATAGACAAAGAGACTCTGATCAACAAGTCATACCCCTATTTCAAGATAATTTCCTTGATGAAGATGAGGGGATAATAGAAGAGTCAGAGGGAACTGCCATAAATATGGTAGAAATGGATAACCAAATTCACACCTTTTCCACAGATGATAATCAAACCCCATGCTCACCTTGGGATGAGGAAGGATTAGAATCTGAGGATTATAGGTTAGGATTTTAAAATGCCATCATGCAGGTCATAGAATAGTATGAAATTAGAGGCAAGAAAAGCCTAGATAGACCCAAAACCAAAGCTTCTAAAATTACCATTAAGAAAAGACCTGAGAAAACTCCTAAGGTGACTGCTGAAAGTAACAAATCAGCAGTTGAGAATTCTAGGAAGAAAAAATAAAAAGACATCCAAAATACTGGGAAACAAAGTCAAGTAACTAGCAACACTAGCACCATAGCTAATGATCCTGATAAAACAACTACATACACTATACATGGTGAGAATCAACAAGCTGATTCTACCACCAAAGTCGTGGCCATTAAAATAGAATTAAATCTCAAAAAAATCCAATCTTCTTTCAATTTAGAAAGTGAGATAGCCAAAATCAAAATATCAGTTCCACTCTCTGAGCTGGCCACTCAAGATGTATATAATGGACAAATTTTGAAAGCTTTAAATCTAGGAGAAAACAGTGACACTGTCAATTTAAGTGATCATCAACCAGCCCTTCTGTTTGGTCCAAAGATAGAAGGGAAGTTTCTGGAAGGGGTAGTACCTCATTTTTATATCAGCCCCAATATCCATGACAAGATCCTTCAGAATGCTATGCATGATTCCGGGGCATCAAAAAATCTAATGCCTAAGGTAATTATGGAGAAGCTAGGCCTAGAGATAACCCGACCCTATAAGGATTTATATTCATTTGACTCTAGCATAGTAAAGTGCCTTGGCCTAATCAAATATCTATGTGTAAACCTAACTCAAATCCTAGCCAAATGCGTGATTATGGATGTTGTAGTGGCAGATGTGCCACCTATGTATGGCATGTTGTTGTCAAGGTCATGGGGCGCCAAGATGCAAAGCACAATGCAGATGGATGGGTCATATGCCACAATCCCTGTCTTTAGCTAGCTTAGGAGATTATACAGAGAGGAACAAATGAATTTTATGGTTATCAGCCCTGAAAAACCTGAAATTTCACCTTTTTACTCTGTCCACACAGATATGGACTCATTTATCCTTTTCAACGATGAATCCATAGATGATCCAGACCTAGAAGACAGAGATGCAAACAATAGAGTAGATCCCACAGATCTGAACATAATGGCCACTCTAGACATAAAAGAAAATGAAGAAGAAAACTTTGCACAGTGCACTAAATCAGAACAAAGCACTGCATAGCCTGGTGCAGACCCCATAATACAACATAATGGTGAACCCAACATTAGGGATGAAAATGATGATAAACCTGACAACAGTCCCTTATGGAGAATGAAATTTGATGGGTCCTATACTAGGAGGAATGCAGGGGCTGCAGTATGGTTACATAATACTGAGAGTGACTATGCTGAGAGTCATGCTTTCAAGCTAGATTTTAAATGTACAAACAATATTGCAGATTATGAGGCTCTCATCCTAGGGTTGAATCTGTTGAAAAAACTAGGAGCCCGTAGGATAGCTGTATATGGAGACTCTAAGTTAGTTATCAAACAAGTGAATGGAGAATATACAACAAAGCATCCTAGATTGAGGGCATACAAAAATGATGCCATGGATTTACTGAAAACCTTTGTAGAGTATGACCTTATGTTTGTTCCTAGGAATCAGAACATCGTTGCAAATGGATTAGCCTGCATAGCTAGTTCATGTCAGAAATAACCTAGTGACAAACATATCATCATTCAAACGAAATATAGACCTGCAGTGCCTGATAATGAGAAATATTGGCAGGTCTTTGAGGGCGACAAGCTGATAGAGGATTTCCTAATTGGCAGGAATGAATTTGAATTCTTTGATTCAGATTATAAATCCGATGAAAAATGCCTGAGTGAAGAGCCCCTTGAAGAAGAACAATCACCGCACAACATAGAAATAAACATGTTAATTGAAAAACTCGGAACTCAAACTGAAGAATACAAGAACGCAGAAAAAGAGGAAATAGAGGTGCTGCAGTCAAAAGATAAGAATATACCTAGAGGGCTGGCACCTTTAGAGGACCTTTTTTATTTTAACGACGTAGCGAAGAAACCCACTATAGAACACTCAGACTCTGATGTTGAGGAATGCAACATAGGCACCGAGGATAAGCCCAAGATGATTAAATTAGCTAAATCCTTGCCAGCAGACATGAAAAACAAATACATTGAATTATTTAAAGTTTTTATTGATGTTTTTTCCTAGAGCTATGAGAACTTAAAATCCTATGATACAAATATTATCTAGCACAAGATCCCACTAAAAGAAAACCAAAAACCCTTCAAACAGAAACTGCATAGAATTAACCCAGTACAACTACCTCTTGTAGAAAAGGAAATCAAAAAAATGTATGAGGCAAGAATCATAGTGCCTGTAAGGTTTTTTTATTTCCAACCTTGTAGCTATGGGGAAGAAGACAGGTGAGATTAGATTGTCCAATGATTTCAGAAACCTTAACAGAGCTTCACTCAAAGACAATTACCCATTACCAAAGATGGAACACATCCTGCAGAGAGTAGTTGGCTCAAAAAGGATCTCCCTGTTAGATGGATTTTCAGGGTATAACCAGGTTTTAGTACTCCCAGAAGACCAACTCAAGACGGCTTTCACCACTCCATGTGTCACATTCATGTACGTGAAGATGCCTTTTGGAATAATGAATGATGGTGCGACCTTCCAAAGAGAAATGGACATAGCCTTTTCAGAGGAAATAGGGCACTTCATTGTCATCTATCTTGATGACATAACAGTCTATTCCAAGACTGATGAGGAGCACCTTAAAGATCTAAGAAGAGTGTTTGAGAAATGTAGAAGGTTCGATCTATCTTTAAATCCCAAGAAGACTATATTTGGCCTACAAGAAGGTAAGCTTCTGGGCCATATTATATCAGAGAAAGGGATTAAAATTGACCCAAAAAGAGTTGAGAGAATACTATAGATTAGCCACCCAAGAAACATAAAATAATTGCAGTCCTTTATTGGGAAAATTAACTTCCTGAGGAGGTTTATTCTCAACTTAGCAAAACTCCTCGGAGATATGACAAACATGCTGAAAAAGGATGTAGGGGTCAAGTGGAATTTAGAGGCCAAAAAATATTTTGAATTAGTTAAACTTGCACTCACCCGGGCACCTGTCCTAATCAATCCTGAATTTTCAAAAGATTTCCTTATATTCTCCTTTGCCTCCGAGCATACAGTGGCTACAGTCCTACTGCAGAAAAATTGAGAGGGACAGGAACAACCTATTTCTTTTTTCAACAAAGCTCTAAGGGATTCACCCTTGAAATATAGCATGATGGAAAAATAGGCCTATCCCTTGGTAAAGGCCTTGAAAGACTTCAGGGTGTATATTCTGCATTCTCAAATAATTTCCTACGTGCCAAACATAGTGGTTAAAGACATTTTGTCCCAGGATTCGGATGGAAAGAGGGTCAAATGGATTGCTGTAATATTAGAGTACGATCTAGAAGTAAAACCCACGAAACTTATCAAAGGTCACGGCTTAGCTCAACTAATGGCTGAATCAAATTTGCGAGCCCTTGACATAAACATGGTAGATTCCTTGGATGAACATGAAGTTTTGCCTGATCCTACTATTGAAGAACAATTTAAAAAGTCTCCTTGGTATTCTGACATCCTGTATGTGCTTACAAACCTGAATGCTCCTCCTGAATTAACAAAGAGTAAGGCCAGGTTTCTGAAGTTAAAGGCCAGAAACTATTGCATTTTAAATGAATGTATATACTGGAAAAACACAAATGGTTTTCTACTTAAATGTCTTCCTAAAGCTGAGGCAAAAAGGATTAAACATGAATTCCATGCAGGGGAGTGTGGAGGCCATTTAAACTGGAAAGCCACTTCTAAAAAAATACTGAGAGCTGGTTATTACTGGCCTACCCTTTTCAATGATATCCATAAAATGATAGTTGCCTGCCATAAATGCCATATTTTTGAAGGAAAAAGAAAACTTCTCCCTTTAACATTACAACCTATAACTGTTGAAGCTCCATTTCAACAATGGGGCCTAGATTTCATAGGTGAGATCCATCTAGCTTCTTCAACCCAACACAAATGGATTCTCACAGCCACGGACTATTTCACAAAATGGATAGAGGCCATACCTTCTAGGAATGCCACATATTTTGTCATCATTAAATTCCTTGAAGAGCACATTCTCTCTAGGTTTGGCTTCCCTAAGAAGATAATCACTTGTAATGCTGCCACTTTTGGATCCAAGAAAATGATTTATTTTTGTCACAGGTATCAGATTTCACTGGGTCACTCTACTGCTTACTACCCACAAGGTAATGGGTTAGCTGAGTCATCAAACAAAATCCTGGTGACCATCATCAAAAATTTTCTTGAAGAGAACAAGAATTCATGGCATAAAAAGTTAGTGCACGCTTTGTGGGCTGACAGGTTAACAAAAAAGAAATCCATTGGAATGTCACCATATCAACTTGTTTATGGAATAGAGGCAATGTTTCCTACCAGCCTAGGGGTACCGGTGATTAAACTAGTCCAAGAGATACAAACAGAAGAGGATAGCATGGTAAGGAGGATAAACCAAACCATACATCTCCAACAGACCAGAGAAGAAGTCTACAACAGAGCTCTAAAACTGCAGGAAAACATAAAGAAGTTATTTGATAGAAGAACAAAATCTTGTGACTTCAAAATTGGAGATAAGGTCCTTAAGTGGGATTCCAGGAGAGAGGAAAAAGGAAAACATGGGAAATTTGACAGTTTGTGGCAGGGTCCTTACATCATCCAATCCACCATTGGTCCAAATGCCTTTTTTCTACAAGAACTTGATGGTACAAATCTGTTTGGGGGTCTTGTCAATGGCAGGACGCTCAAGCACTATTACTGTTGATTTCTAGTTTAAAGTTTTCATTTCCATTGTAAATACCATTGCAGTGTTTTGTTTTAGAGAAAAAGAGGAAAATGTTTCAAAAAAGAGAGAAAGAGAGGTACAAACATGCTCAAAACATGAACCTCTGAAGTTCCAAGAAGAATGGCTCAAAAAAGCTTAAAACTTGAGCCAAAGAAAAGAAAAGGCTAGTTCTAATATGCCAAAAATCTGAACCAACAAATAAAGAAAGAAGAATCAGCTCTAACAAGTCCAAAACCAGAGCTGAAATGAGGAAGAAAGTGACTTTAACAACCTCAAAACTTGAGTCACAAAGAAAAAGAAGGATGCTTCATAGTTTCACAATTTCAAGCCGTCACGATTTTGGTTCTAATTTTCTGCAAAGTTCAGTTCATGTGCAGCTATTTTTATGCCATGGATCCACAACAAACCAGATTTTCTAATCCTGGTTTGACTGTTTTTTAAATTTTTGTTGTAGAATGTAGAGAAAGAAATCTGCTAGACAGTTTAATCCTAGCGGGTATTAGTGTAGGTAGAGAAACTATGAGACCAACTGTCTAATCTAACCTCATAGAGAAATAATGGGTAGAATTAGATTAGTTTGTTTTCTGGGTAAAAAATGATGAAAAGGTCTGCAAATTTAAATGCACCTTGAAGAAAAATGCTAGGATTGTAGGATGGGTGGGTAGACTATTTGGGGATGTTTTATGTTGATATAATGTCTTCATGAGTTGTGGTAGCTGATTAAAATAAGAAAGGATTGTTAAAAGATCAGGCATCTGGCCTACTCCAAAGATTATTTTCTAAGATTCTTGACACCTTCAAGAAGATGCCATCCCCATGTGGAGCCACTGTTAGCCACTTATAAATTTTTGACAGAGCAAACAGGTGGATAAATTTGTTTCTGAGTCTTCAAGAGATACATTTCCTATGAAAACATATCACTCTTGAAGCCTCCTTATGTCTTTTTCCTAGAAAAAACTCTTCACTACTGTTTCCATCAAGAAAGCCTCATTGTTTATGGAAATATTTGCTTAGAAAAAGCCTACATCTACTCCTTTGTATCCCTGCAAATTTCCCATTTTAACCCCTTTTACCCCTCCTCAAAATTTCCCCTTTAACCCTCAAAATCCCTTCCTAAGTCTTCTAAACCATCAAATTCCCCATTTTAAACCATGTGAAGTCCCTTCAGTTGATTTTAAACCCTTCTTTTCCCCTATCAAAACCTCTGTTCAGCTCTAAAAAACTCTGTTTTTTTGGCCTAAATACCATTTTTTACCATATGATAGGCCTAAGCCCCTTTCAGCTAAGCCCCAGCCCTTTCTCCACATATAACCGGGCACTGAGACCAAGCACTAAGCCCCACAAAGCTAATCGCAATCGGAAGATTGGTCGGGAGCGTTTTTCCTTTATAAACTGAAAAGTTTCGATGCGAGAGTGATTTGTTCTATTGGCCGCGGGTGCAATATCCACCGTCGATCTGTGAAGATCTAACGGTTCACGCAAATCTCACCACGTGCCCATAACATTCCTTTATTACCCTTTGATTTTGATCTCCACCATTTATTTTTGAACAATCTGACGGCCATCGCATCACCGCTCCAATCGCAATCGTGAAAGTCTTAATGTGCCCCCTTTGTCCCCTCCGATTGCGATCCCCCGATGCAATCCTGGTCGTTGAATCCACAAGAACCAAAGGTCAGGATTGAATCACACTCTGCCCATTTACCCTCCGTCATCCCCCTCTGATCAAATCTGAACCGTTGATTCCCCACCGATCCAACAACTCTGTTATAATCGCAAGATTAAAATTCAAAGTTTTGGCCCCTGCCTTGCTCTGTTGCGATTAGATCTCCACCGTTGATCTCCTGAGATCCAACGGCTCCTATTCTTCCCACCCATTCACCTACTCCTCTACCTTCGCTTTCCCTTTTCAGATCTCAGCCGTTCATTCCATAGATTAGACGGTCCACATTCAATCTATCATTGACTTTTCCCCACTGTACAGACTGTACATCTCCCCATATCGCGCTCCATCCTACACCGTCAAATCCCACGGTCCCAAATCTAATGGCTGAGGTGCTTTTCGCGTTTTTTCCGCATCCGACAGTTAAAATTCTAAATTTACATGATAAAAGTTGTTTTTAAAAGACACGTGGTGGGTGACAAGCTATATTGCATGATTTCAGGCAAATCTCAAAAGCATTCTTTTGCTGCACGAAAATAATTGTTTTTCAACTAAAAACCACTTCCCCATCTCCTCTCCCGAAATTCCATCTGAAGATCCTAACTGTTGATCTATATAGATCTACGGCCCTCATTCCATCGCGTTTTCTTTCATATTATTCCATAGAGTTTCATCGGAGTAATCTCCACCATTGATCTCCTCCTGAGATCCAACGACCCATAATCAATCACCCTCCGCCCGCCGGTCCCACCATTCAAAGCCACGATTTCATTTGATTTTCATCATTTTCCTTTGTAATTCGCCCATGGTAAAACTTTTATGTTTTCATTAAAGTTTATTTCTTCGCCCAACTTTCTAAAAGTAGTCTCCCCGGCAGATCCTGACCGTCGATCTCCTCCATCAGATCTAATCCAATGGTCCAAAACATTTCTCCACCAAACCTTCATCAGATCATTCATCCACCATTATACTGCAATTTGCACCATTTTTCCACCCGCGGCTACTGTTTTCACTGCTACGTCTCCATTTTCCACAAGTCTCCACAACATCCAGCCTCCACTCCCATGGATTTTCTTAACATGTTTTTCTGTTTTGCAGGGTTACACACGGTGAAAACTATTATTTCTCATAGTCACGGTCACAGTGACACCGAGCACAGAGGATGCCATTTTCAGAGCTAGAGATTGCAAAGAGAATGCCTGGGAAGGTTTTAAACGTAATATTTCATTAAAGGACCAGCGTTTAACTTTATAAAACCTCCAGCGCCATTAAAACTGCACTTTCACAGACAAAGACAGTCAGAGAAGTGGCAACGTTTATCACTGAAGGTTTGAAGTGATTTAATGCCCATTGTTGAAGATTTTAAGCTTTAATCTAGTGTTTAAAGGGTGAAAAGTAAAAATATTGAGGACCTTATGAAAGACACAGGAGCCCTAAATGAGGCCTAAAGCACAGAAACAATCCTATCAGTGTTTCACATCAGCAGAAGGTTCATTCCCAAAAAGGACGAGTTCCCATAATGTTTTACTCTTCATCAACGTTCCCGAGAAGATATACATCCTGACAGAAGTCCTAACATTGCCAGAGAATTTGTTACACAGTATGGCATACCTGAAGTCATTTATCTGCCTTTTCTTGTCCCAGAAATACTACAGAGTACTACAGCCGAAAGGTACATCAAAGAACATACTTGGAGTTAATATCAGCCTGTCGAAGACCACTCTTTCATCCAAAGAGTACTGAAGATCAATGCATAGATATTAAGGCAGAATGGGCCTCGAGCCCTCTTCTTCCACTTTGTTTTAATGTTTCATTTAAAGTTCTATCTACCTCCTCTGCCTCTCTTTTAGCTATAAACTCATGAAAAAACACGTTGTAAAGGTTGTTGATTGGATAATCATGTATTGGAAGTTGTTTCTCTTGAGGTAGAGTTCTATGTATAAGCTGTAAAATTGGCTGAGGAGATGATTTTAGATTGAATATCATGTTGTCGAACAATGTTGTATATGATTGGTGTTTCTCTTTAATATGACAAGAAGATTTCTTTGGATCCTGATTTAAAGCAGCGGTGATGTGTCCTATCTTTGTCTTTGTTTTCCTTTTGTAATTTATCATATTCCGTTTCTCTGATAAGAATCAGAAATCTGGCTTAGGATATACCATTGCATGGTACCCTAACGCTCTTGCTCTTCTTATCTTGATTTTTTCTACTAATTGTGCTATCTGAGAACAAATTTGATATAATTTAACCAGTGTAGTAGTTATTATTCACTGCTAGCTGATGTATGAATTTACGAATATGTTCTTAGAATTTCTTGTCTGGTTTAGCTAAAAAAATTGAGATACTTGGGGAATATAACTGATTCTGTCTCACTATGGTCTTTTTCCAATAGTTAAGCTTTCTAAGTTCCCTCAAGTTGAATGTAAAAGCATTGAAAGTTCAAAGTCTTTCTATGATCTCAGGCTTCACCTTTGTGTTAAATCTTAAGTGTTTCTTATTGTCCAAAGAGATAGCCTCCTTAGGAGTTTGATCATAGGTGTTTAAGGCGTGTCCCGTCCCTAGGTTTGCTTCCTAGGTGGCTACCTTGGAGGTTTCCTTGTCATTCACCTTCATTACTTATCCCTTCATTCCATGCTATCATCTTTAAAGATCCTATGTTTTAGATGAATAGCCCATTAGAAAGCCTTGGATATTGAATAGCAAGTAAACCCTTTTATGACTCCATTTTCCCAATGGTCTTTAGTTTTTCTTGAATTGTCTCCCACAGCCAAAAAACTTCTTTTCTCACTTCCTTTCTTATATTTAACCCTTCCTTCATGTTTCCCAACAACCAAACAAACAAACAAACAAAACAACAATCCTTGTGCCTACAACTAGCCTAATACTTTAAGACTGAACTTCAAAGACATATATTTCTTTGCCCTTTATAGAGATATCCCTCTCTGGACCCAGGAGGGCTAGATCCTGAGGTCCCAATGTGGTTTGATGTTATCTTATCTTTTGGTATTTCCAAAATTGCCAAAACACAGGAACCCCAACAGAAAACACAAATAAAAAATGAGTTAAACAAACTATTAAAATCCAAGAGAATTTTCCCTGTTAGACATTTGAAATGGGTCTCTAATTTCGTAGCCATTAGGAAAAAGAATGGAGATATTCGAAATTTTATTGACTTTAGGAACTTGAATAAATCATGTCAAAAGGTTAATTTTCCTTTACCATCAATGGGACAAGTTTTACAATTAGTACCATGTTCTGAGTTAATGTCTTTTCTAGATGGATTTTCAGGATATATCCAAATTTTGGTTCATCCTAAAGATCGTTTTCAGGATTTTCAGGATAAAAAAATGGGGAACTTACGCATACCAAAAGATGCCCTTTAGAATAATGAATGTGGGAGCCACATTTCAAAGAGACATGGATATTTCATTCAAAGGATTGATAAATAAAACAGTGGTAGTGTATCTCGATGACATAACCATATACTCTGTTGGTGTCTCGTGTTTTGATAGTTTGGCAAATCAAAAGACAAGGAAACATCAGAACCAATCTTTAGAGTTCCAGGATCTAGTCCTCCTATTCTCAGAGAGGGATCTCTCAAATTATTTTTTTTAGCAAAGGTTTATCTTGTGTGCTTTGAATATTGGTTTTAGACTAGTTATTAAGTGTAGGTGTTTGATTGTTTGTTTGGTTGAATTGATACAGCAGAACATGAAAGGTATAGGAAAGATATATAGAGAGGAGAAACATCTATTTCATTGGGCAATAGAGTCAAGAAGAGGCCATAACATACTCATCAATGGATATGGGATATCAGAGGGAAAATCTAACTTGGCCACGGGATCCTTTGGTTTCTGGAATGAGATGGACATCAATGATTTGGAAAGAGAAATTTAATTCTCAAAAAAAGGGAATTTGAAAGCACAACTTGAACCATAAAGAGCTATTTGGTAGACAGGGCTAGCCATAAATTCTACAAATCACACCTTTAAGCAAATAATGATTTCAAAACAACTTTTAAAATGAAATCTAAGATTCGGGGAACACCCTATTTCCTCAAATATTTTATTTCAAATGACTTATAAAACATAAAATATTCACTGATAATTGCAGTCATAGAAGAGGGAACACCTAAAAACATCTATGATCATAATTATAACGACCTTTAAGCTAACTGTTTAAGTGAGGACAAAGGGAAAGATCAAAACAAACCTCTTTGATTCACTGTAAGCATAGAAATTCAAAGGGAGACTTCAATAATAGTTTTTTAAGTGGCAGCAGACAAGCAGGGAGAACCATAAATCATGCTGAAACCAACTGTTCAAACTATTAAGGAAATAAACAAGCATGAAGACTAAAGAGAAAGATTAAAGCCTCTAAAATACTTCAGCAGAAGAAAACATGAAACAATGAAGGATGAACAGGTCTAAGGTGCTTCCAAGAGTCATTTCTTAGCCTAAAACTTTCAGCCTACTGTAGTAAGAAATTATGGAACATAATGAAAACAGGGGAAAAACATAAAACAGTTCAGAATACTTCACCAACAGCCAAGCTCATGGATCCAATGATAGAGCCTTCTCAGGAACAAGCATGCAACAACATCATCAAGGCTTCCAAGACTTCAATTTGTTCTTCAACTTCAACAGACTATGTATTATTTCAGAGAGTTTTAGTATTACAACTAGTGATCAACCAACTAACCAACCAACAATTTCTCATCTTCTATAGTAGTATTTATAGAAAAATGAGGAGGTGGAATGGGATAAAATATCTTCTAAGTTTAATTAATACAGTGCACTGTCTCTCGGCCTTTGAGGGGCTTAATAGAGAAGATTTTGGTATTTCCCCTCTATTAATTGGTTTACATTAACTATTAGGCTTGCTGGAAAGAATTTGTTGACTTCAAGGCTCCTTGTTATCCTTGCAATAACTTCTGCTGACAGCTTACAATAAGTTCCTTTGGTTGAATTAACTGTTCAACTGTATTGATGCAAAATATCTCCTGGTCTGGTAATAACTTCGGCCTTATTTTGATTGATTTGAGGCTGTAGGTGGCTCTGTGGTAGCTAGGGGATTCGATTAGCCCTTGATGTGGTAGCGTAGGCTCTCTGTCTGAGAAAACACTCATGATTTTCTTCAAACTATGTTTAGTTGAGAGGATTAGGCTTTTAATACTCCATTGTTGGTTGTAATCCTTATAAAACTGTCTTCAATCTTCCATGCTGGTGCATTTTTCCCTTGACACTAATATTCTTTGGTTTGTGATTGACTTGCTGTGTTTGTTGGTATGCATGGCTGCACAGGGATTCAATGGCATCAATGCTTTACGAACCACTGATAAAACGTGGATTTGAAACCTGCGAATGATTCCTCTTTATGAAATTAAGGTAGGAGGATTGTCACCCTCTGCCTCTGAATTTCCTTCAGAGATAGCGGAGAAATCATGGGAACCCTGAAAAATACAAAAAACGTTATGAAATCCTGCATGCATAGGTTAACTGCTTTAGAAGGCATGTGGAGGGAGCATGGCCATTGGATGGCATCATCCAACAGTAGAGATTGATCAAAAGGGGTCAAAGGAAAAGGGAGGAGGAATTAAATCGGAACCGTTGACCACGCAGATATCGACAGTCGGGAGCGGAGGTGGAAAGTCAAAGCGGAGGAGTCAATTTTTGGAAAAAATGAAGAAATGGGTTAAAACCTTTGTTTGGATAGAAATGATCACAAAATCAGGTTTTAGAATCAGGACAAACATGGGCCGTCGGATGAGATCGGCCCACGCAATCAACGGCGAAGAAAAGGTGTCAATAAACCTTACAAAACGCATCGAGATTTCAGATTTTCAATAAAACCATGTTGAATAAAGTTCCCGGGTCTGGATTTGCTGACTGGACGAGGAATCAGGGTGATGAATTTTGGGTCGTCGATTTGTAGATCAGATCGACGGTGGAGATGCTTTTAATACTGCGACATACCCTGTGTTATTTCACGGGCATCTTCGGAGAGCGACCACCGTCCGATGAGCGGCCCTAGATCGGATGGTGGACGTCAATATCACGCCGGGTCCAGGTCCGAACTTTAACGTGCGATGAGCGGCTGTTTTTGAACAGTGCTCAAGGCCACGCGTCAGGCGGTGAATGGAGTTGCTGGTGATCAGGAAGAAACTGCCCTCCGCTTGGAAGCAGTGTGATGGATTCCGCCCGGTTTTTGCAATATTAAGTGGTTGGCAGGGACCACCGAGGCAATAGATCATGCACCGTCGATCTGAAGATCAGATCGACGGTGGAGAGCGACTAGCATTTTAAATAGGCGAAAAACCTTAGGATATAATAAAATCGAAAAAATTATATAAAACTAAGGTTTAGTACGTCGGGGGTGAAAAATCAAATTTGAATACGGCTTGGCGCTCGTCTATGGGGCCGTGGACTATATGGAAAGCCATATGACCCGGGCTTTTATGCAGGAAGGGCTAATTGCGATCGAGCGATGCGATAAGCGCTTGGAAGGCTGGCGCTCGGTTCTAGCACCAAGACGCATGGAGGGGAAGGGTTAAAGACTTAGCCCAAGGGGGCTTAAGTCTATAATATATAAAAAATATGATTTTCATAGATTTTCAATGATTTTCAATGGTTGTTGGGGGTTTCGATAAGGCAAAGAAGGAATCTTTAAACCTTATCAAAGGGATTTTAATGAAAGGAAAGGGGGAAAAGATGAAAATGAAATATTTCATGGGGGATAAAGGGGTTAAAATGAGGTTAGTTTTTGAGGTGGAAGGCAGGAGGAAAAATGGAGTTTGCAGCAGTATTTTGGCTTTAAAATCAGCAGAATTTCTGAGTGTGAAATGAGCACAGCAATGAAGATTTAGGACAGAGGAACGAGGCCTTAAAAAGTATTCAAGAGCCAACACTTTTTGTAATAAATTTTTTTCCTTGAAGGCTCAAAAAATGATTTAGCCACCTTTTGGTATAAAATTTTTTTATAGGTGGCTCACAGTGGCTCCACTTGGGGATGGTGCCTTCTTGAAGGCATCAAGAATTTCAGGCTTGCCTTCTTTGGGAGGCTGATCAGTTGCCTCATCCATTGAGCTGCCTTTCTTTCTGTGGATGATCTTATTATGCTCTGAAACATATTAGCAGCCATGGATCAACAATGGAGTTTCATCAATACAATCCTTCTACCTACCCAATCCTACTGATCTAACATTTTTTCTTCTTTAGAGTGCACTTGGATTGGAAAACTCTTTCACAAAATTTTATTCTTTTGAAATTAGGAAATATAATCTATTTCTACTTCTTATTTCTCCATGGACTCAGATTAAACAGTTGAGCCCATATGATTCTCTACCTAATCTACTGTCTGTTGGGATTAAACTGTCCAACAGACTTTATTCTCTAAATTCTACAATAGAAATTTAAAAAGCAATCAAGTCAGGATAGAACAGTCTAACTTGATGCTAGTCTATGGCATAAAAGAAAGCTGCACATAGACATTTTTTGCACAAAATTTAAAACAAAAGGGAAGGTTTTAGGATCTGAAATTTCAAAACATTTCCTTCCTCTTTTCTTAGCTCTGTTTTGACTTTTGTTTCGAGCTGTCTTTCCTCTGTTAGCTGGTTCATATTTTAAGCTGTTTAGAACCAGATTTTTGCATCTTTTGATTCAGAATTTCAAACAGATTTGAGTCATTTTCTTTGCTTGGAAATTTAGGTTCAGATTTTGAGCATGTTTGAACCTTTAATTTCTATCTTAATCTATCTACTGATAATCCAAGATTAAACAATTTGGCAAGTCGAATTCACTATCCTATCAGCAGAAAATTTAAAACTAATTAGCCAATATTAAGTTGTTTAACTAATTAGAAGTGTGTTCTTCAGGAGTGGAATTTGAGCTTGCACACTTTCATATTTGTTTATTTTTTTGGTATGGGGCTATACCTTTCTTGTTTTCACAGTCTGCCCTCTTTTCTTTCTTTTTGTATTTTTGATTTTTTATAACTTTGAATGCAATGTTCAGACTTATGATATTTACAAAAAAATAAAATGCTTTAAAACTCAAGACTCTTGGCAGAAGTAATGCTTGAGCATTCTGCCATTGACAGGACCTCCATATAGATCTTCTCCATTCAATTCTTTCAAGAAAAATTCATTGTGACCCCTCTCAGCATGAATAATATAGGGCCCTTTCCACAAGTTCTCAAACTTGCCATGTTTTCCCTTCTCTTCTTTCCTTGAATCCCACTTAAGAACAACATTTCCAACTTGGAAATTGTCTGCCTTAGTTCTCTTATCAAATAGCTTCTTCATATTTTCTTGGACTAACTGTGTTCTTTCATAGACTTCCTCTCTGGTCTGCTATAAATGGATTAATTTGTTGACTCTTCTTTGCATATCATTATTTTCAATTTGTACTTCTTGAAGGAGTTTCATGACTGGAACTCCCAATGAGGTGGGAAAAACTACATCCATGCCATAAACTAACTGATAGGGGGGCATATTTATTGATTTCTTTGTAGTTAACCTATCAGCCCATAAGGCATGAACCAACTTACCGTGCCATGATTTCTGATTTTGTTCCAACAGTTTTTTGATGATATTGATGAGACTCTTGTTGGAAGATTCAACTAATCCATTTCCTTGGGGATAGTAAATAGTGGAATGACCCAGGGTTATGTGGTATTTGTAGCAGAAATCAACCATATTTTTAGACTTAAAAGTAGTAGCATTGTCTATTATGATTTTTCTGGGACAACCAAATCTGGATAGGATATTTGTTTCAAGGAACTTGATAATGACAGAGTCATTAGCATTTCTGGAAGGTATAGCTTCTATCCACTTGGTAAAGAAGTCGGTGGCTGTGAGGATCCACTTATGTTGAGCTAAGGAGGATGGGTGAATTTCCCCAATGAAGTCTAAACCCCATTTTTGACAAGGTGAATCAACTCTGATGGGATGTAAGGGTAAGGGAAGGAGTTTTATTTTGCCATCAAAGATCTGACACTTCTAGAAAGACATGACCAACTTCTGAGTGTCTGGGAAAAGGGTAGGCCAATAGTAACCAGATCTAAGAATTTTGTTTGTTGTGGCCTTCCAGTAGAGGTGTCCTCCACATTCTCCGTCATGCAACTCATGCATGATTTTTCCTGCATCATCTTCAAGTAAACATTTAAGTAAAATTCCAACAACATTTTTCCAATATAATACCCCATCTATAATGCAAAAACTCAAAGATTTTTGTTTCGAAAATCTAGCTTTAGTTTTAGACAGAGAAGGAGGGGTATTTAAATATAAAATCACATAAACAATGTCATCATACCAAGGAGAATTTAGAAATGTTTCTTCAATAAAAGGAGCAGTAGATTCTTCTATTTCTTCCAACACATCTACCATATTCATGTCTAGTGCTTGAAAGTTAAACTCAGCCATAAGTTTTGCTAATCCCTGCCCTTTAAGTAGTTTGGTGGGCCTGATTTCTGAGTCATATTCAAGAATAGTTGCAATCCATTTTCCCCTTTTACCATCAGGGTCTTGACTTAGAATTTCCTTGACAACAATATGTGGAACAAAAGCAATTATGCGAGAGTGTAAAATATAGACCCTAAAGTCTTTTAATGCTTTCACTAATGCTAAGGTTTGCTTCTCCGTGATGTTATATTTGAGAGGAGCATCTCTTAAGGCCCTACTAAAAAAGGATATTGGTTGTTCTTGCCCTGAATCCTTCTTTTGAAGTAAAACTGTAGCTATTGTATGTTCAGATGTAAAAGAAAAGATATAAAATTCTTTGGTGAAATTTGGACTAATCAGGACTGGTGTTTGAGTAAGAACTTGTTTGACCAGTTCAAATGATTATTTAGCTGGTAAAGTCCATTTTACACCGAAATCTTTCTTACGCATGTTTGTAACATTTTTTAATAACTCAACAAGATTAGGGATAAACCTCCTCAGAAAATTGATCTTTCCGATGAAAGATTGCAACTCTTTGAGGCTTCTTGGATGACTGATTTGTAATATGCCATCTATCCTTGTAGGGTCTATTTTGATTCCCTCTTCTGAAATTATATGGCCAAGAAGTTTACCCTCTTGGAGACCAAAAAGAGTCTTCTTGGGATTCAATGATAAGCCAAATTTCCTACACTTCTCAAAAACATTTCTTAGGTGAATCGAATGTTCTTAATCAGTTTTTGAGAAAACGGTTATGTCATAAATGTAAATGATTATGAAATAGCCAATATCTTTAGAGAAGGCTATGTCCATGGCCCTTTGGAAGTTGGCCCCTGCATTCATTAATCCGAAAGGCATTTTGACATACATAAAGGTGCCCCAAGGTGTGGTAAAAGCAGTTTTGATTTGATCACTTGGGAGCACTAACACCTGGTTGTAACCTGAGAACCCATCTAAGAGGGATATTATTTTGGACCCAACTACCCTTTGAAGTATATGGTCCATATTGGGTAAGGGGTAGTTGTCTTTTAAAGAGGCTCTGTTTAAATTTCTGAAGTCAATACAGAGCCTAATTTCCCCTATTTTCTTTCTAACAGAGACTAAGTTTGATACCCACTCTGAATATCTAATTGGTACAATGATCCCAGCAGCATGCATCTTTTCAATTTATACCTTAACTAAAGGTAGCAAAAGAGGGTTTATTCTCCTTAGTTTTTTTTTTAAATGCTTTTTATTTTCTTTGAGAGGGATTTTGTGCTGAATGATGCTGGTATCATAGGATTTCAGGTCTTTGTATCCCCAAGAAAAAACATCTTTGAACTCTTTGAACAACTCTATATATTGTATTTTTATGTGATCTTGGATTGTGCTAGACAATTTGATCATCTTGGGTTCTGCTAGAATACCTATGTTATGCTCTTCTGTATTTGTTTCCACAGGCTCCATTCTCGGTTCTTTGGCTACATCGTTAAAATAAAAAAGGTGTTCTAAAGGTGCTAGACCTCTTGGAATTTTATCATTTTTGCATTGTAAAACTTCCAAGTCTTCTTGGTCTGTGTTTTCAATTGTCTCTGTTTCAAAAGGATTTTCATAATGATTTATATTAGCAGTATATGTCATTTCAGCTTCTGGGATTTGTTCAATATACAAACAATTTTCTTTATGGCTGGTTTCTGATATTGGTATGCTGAAATCATTTTCTGATTTCAAGAAATCATCTATGTTTTTGTCAGAATCAAACACTTGCCAGTGATCTTCATTATCAGGCAAAACAGGCCTGTGTTTTACCTTCACACTAAGTTGTTCATTTATTTCAGGTATTTGGCAATTGCTGGCATTGAAAGCGAGTTCATTTGCTAGATGATTCAGTGCTTTAGGGATGAAAACAAGTTCATACTTTTCAAAGGTTTTCAATAGATCAAGGGAAGCGTTTTGATATTCCCTAAGCCTTGGATTTCTAGCTGAGTATTCTCCTTTGATTTGTCTTATGATAAGTTCAAAATCTCCTAAGATTGATATCTTTTGGGCTTCTAATTGTTTAAGCAATTGTAAGCCTAGGAGAAGTGCTTCATACTCAGCAATATTATTAGTGCATGGGAAATCCAATTTATATGAAAAACTCTGATTTGTATTTTGAATCCACACACCTGCTCCTGCACTTGTTTTATTACAAGATCCATCAAAGTTTATGGTCCAAATTATGTCATCCTTATTTTCATTCTCTCGCTGCTGTCGATTTTCAATGTTTTGCATTTGATGCGAGGGAAGATTTGATTGTTCTGGTAAACTGATTTGGTCTATGTTTTCCTTATCTTGTTGAGTAATTTCATCTTTGTTACATAAGATAAAGGAATCTAAACTTGATTGAATAGAATATATTGGAGATTTTTTTGGTTTGTCTATGTTGCTGACCATGTACTTCATGTGAGATTCCCTGTATAGTCTTCTGTTTTGGTTAAAAACAAGGCTGGTGGCATAAGACATGTCCATTTGAAGGCTTCCCTGAAGTTTGGCTCCCCAAGATCTTGATAAGAGCATGCCATACTTAGGGGGGAATGTCAGCTACAACTATGTCCGTGACTAAAATCTTAGCAGGGATTTGGGATAAGTTAACACACAAATCTTTGATTAAACCCAAACATTTGACTCTTCTTGATTCAAAGGAATACAATTCTTTGTATGGTTTAGTAATTTCTAAGCCTAAGCTTTCCATCACTAGCTTGGGCATTAGATTGTGTGAAGCTCCTCAGTCTAACATGGAATTGTGTAAAATTTTCTCATGTATGTTCAAGCTAACATAGAAGGGAGGGACAACCCCTTCTTGGTATTTTCCTTCAACTTCTGGACCAAACAACAACTTAGGTTTGTCATCTTTCAAGTTTAAGGTGTCAGTATCACTTCCTAAGTTCAAAGATTTTAAAACTTGGTTTTTGTACACTTCTTGGGTTACTAGTTCAGCTAGGGGAATGGTAATTTTTATCTTAGCGATCTCTCCCTCAAGGCTGAAAGGAACAATTGAATTGTTCATATTTACATTTGTCTTTTCAATTGATTTCTTTTCAGAAATTTTCATTTGCGAAACCTTGTTTGGACTGGTAATTGGGACCGTTTTATTAGGAACACTAGCTGAAGTGCTAGGGGTACTCTGTTCAACATCTTGCTGGACACTTTTGTCTTTGTTTATGTCTGGTTTCTTGGTCAAAATGTTGGTTTTTTCTGCTGTATTTTTGGGTTGTGTTTCTGTGTTTTTCTTGATAGCAGTATTAGTGTTTTTGTCCTTTGAATGATCTATGTTCCCCTTGCTCCTAAGATCATATTGATTGTGCACCTCCATTATTGCATTTTCAAACCTCAATATATAGTCATCAGAATCTTCATAGGTGTTTGTACTATGATCAGAGAAAAAGCCTTGTTCTTCCTCACTGAGGAAAACATCATCCCCACTGTCTGATCAAATCAAGTTTACATGAGATTCTCCCAACCTTTCCAACTCCCTATCTTCCTCATATTGATCTACATAGTTCTGTTGGAAGGGAGGTCTAATCTGTTGGTCACTTTCCTTTTTCTTATCTTTATTGTTTTCTCTTCTATAATTCTGATTTCTATTTCTGTTTTGGTTATTTTGAGGTTCTCTTGGTGGCACTCTCTCATTTAAATTGATCTTCTCAAGAATCCTCTCCATTAACTTCACTAGGTTGTCAATTTTTGTGTCAGAAGTTGAGGTTGAGGGTAGTAGGTCATCTTTATAAGTTACCCTCTTCTTTGATCTCAACCTATTTCTTTTCTCAATTATATTTGCTTCTACGCTCACAGCTCCTTTCTGCATGTCTTCTAAGGTTGAGTAATCCATCTCCCTTAACTGATACATCATGTCAGCATCAAGGCCTTCAGGATATCTTACAAAGGCCATGCCTTGAGGAGGTTTCATGTGAGGTGGAAGAGCATTGTAAACGCTATTGAACCTAGTGGAGTAATCATGAACACTCTCCCCTTGATTTCTCTTGAGGCTGCTATATTCTGCTAGTATTTGGAGAGGATTCTTTTTGAGTTCCCATTTGTTGATGAATGTTTGATGCAAGGCAGCAAGATCATTTATGTTGTTAGGAGGTAGGTTCTTAAACCATTTCTTTACATCTCCTCCTAAACTTTGAGCGAAGATCCTCATCTTCATAGTTTCTTCTTCTATCTCCATGTAATCAAATGCATCTTCTATCCTATCTACATGATGTTGAGCTATTGTAGACTCTTTTCCAGTGAAATGAGGGATTTTGGATTGGTAATCATTTGGTAAGGGAAGTAGGGGTTTTGGTAACACTAATGGGGCATACCATATTTCCATGGCTAGAAATAAGGGTGGGTTTACAAGAGGTGGATTTACAAAAGTAAAAGTGGGCTGAAATGGAGTGTTTTGAATAGTGGTAGTATGAAATGGAGTGGAAGAAATACTTTGGCAAGAAAACTGATTTTGAGCAGACTTGTTATGGAAAAGACTAAAGTGATGAAGAAGATGGGAGTCAGGAGGAGTGAAAGGTGATGCTTCTCTACTGAAGATTTGTTGCAAATCTGCAGTATCAAGGTCAGTTTGGTTTAAATCACCTTGAGATCTAGTTCTAAAGATGTTCTTTGTATGATGTAAAGCAAAGTGTCAATGCTCTAAGACAACAAGGTTTTCAGGGACAGACTTTGTTCTTAAGAGGCTCCTATTAGTAGCTGATTTTCCAGAGTTAGAATTCTTCCACAAAATTCTCTCAAGTCAATGATTAAAGGAGGGTTTGGGTCTAGATGGGATCTAGTGTTGATCCTATGTGAAGCCATACTATTTTTCAAAAATGAAAGAGGTTAAGGATTTTAGGGACTGTTTTTTGGGATTTTTACCTCTCAGGATGTTTTATCTAGCATGGGACTAGGCTTCTAAACTTCTTTAAGGTTGTTTAAGACAGTCCTAAAGAGATATGGGAACCTAGATGAGTAATAGGCCTACTGGGGCTAGTGGAGTCGCCAGGTGAAAAAATTTTAGCTTTTATGAAGGTAAAATATTGGATGGTCCCACCACCATGTTTCTTATGAAGCCAAACTGAAATTTTTTGGGTTTTTCTGAGTTATTCCGGTCTTACAGGTTAAGAGAGTGTCCTAAATCTGGTCTAGCACTTAGCTAAGGTGTTTAATCATACATAGGTCACTCTTATGGCTTGGTAACTGATTCCTTCAAGGTTTGATAAGGTTCAATGAGAATCCTAAGGGTTACTTAGTTTGTCACTGATTTAATTAAGTCCTATCATGATTACCGTTTGTTAGGTAGTGCTTGAAGAAGGTTACTTATGTCATACTAGACAATGAGTGTTTTAATTTAAATATTTTACTCAGGGTCCCACCGTGATCGCCATTATGTTGGTGTGAGCGGTGGGATAAGTCCAGAATGTGTTATTTATCAATTTAATGGCATAAAGAGCTTTAATAAGTGTTTCAAACCACTGTATTCTCAGTAGGTCCCACTTTGATCGCCATTATGTTGTTGTCCCGTGTTTTGATAGTTTGGAAAATCAAAAGACAAGGCAACATCAGAACCAATCTTTAGAGTTCCAGGATCTAGTCCTCTTGTTCTCAGAGAGGGATCTCTCAAATTATTTATTTTAGCAAAGTTTTATCTTGTGTGCTTTGAATATTGGTTTTAGACTAGTTATTAAGTGCTAGTGTTTGATTGTTTGTTTGGTTTAATTGATACAACAGAACATGAAAGGTCTAGGAAAGATATAGAGAGAGGAGAAATATCTATTTCAATGGGCAATGGAGTCAAGAAGAGGTCATAACATACTCATCAATGGATATGGGATATTAGAGGGAAAATCTAACTTGGCCACAGGATCCTTTGGTTTTTGGAATGAGATGGACATCAATCATTTGGAAAGAGAAATTTAATTCTCAAACAAAGGGAATTTGAAAGCACAAATTGAACCATAAAGAGCTATTTGGTAGACAGGGCTAACCATAAATTCTACAAATCACACCTTTAAGAAAATAATGATTTCAAAACAACTTTTAAAATTAAATCTAAGATTCGGGGAACACCCTATTTCCTCAAATATTTTATTTCAAATGACTTACAAAACATAAAAGATTCACTGATAATTGTAGTCATAAAAGAGGGAACACCTAACACATCTATGATCACAACTATAAAAGACCTTTAAGACAACTGTTTAAGCAAGGACAAAGGGCAAGATCAGAACAATCCTCCTTGGCTTACTGTAAATAGAAATACTTCAAAGGTAGACTTCAATAACAGTGTTTAAGTGGCAAAAGACAAGCAGGGAGAACCATAAATCATGCTGAAACCAACTGTTCGAACTATTAAGGAAATAAAAAAGCATGAGGACTAAAGAGAGAGATTAAAGACGCTAAAATACCTCAGCAGAAGAAAACATGAAACAATGAAGGATGAACAGGTTTAAGGTGCTTCCAGGAGTCATTTCTTAGCCTAAAAATTTCAACCTACTATAGTAAGAAATTATGGAACAAAATGAAAACAGGGGAAAACATTAAACAGTTCAGAATACTTCACCAACAGCCAAGCTCATATATCCAATGATAGAGCCTTCTTAGGAACAAGCATGCAACAACATCATCAAGGCTTCCAAGACTTCAATTTGTTCTTCAACCTCAACAGACTATGTATTATTTCAGAGAGTTTCAGTATTACAACTAGTGATCAACCAATCAACCAACCAACACTTTCTCATCTTCTCTATTAGTATCTATAGAAAAATGAGGAGGTGGAATGCGATAAAATATCTTCTAAGTTTAATTAGTACAGTGCATTGTCTCTCGGCCTTTGAGAGGCTTAATAGAGAAGATTTTGGTATTTCCCTTGTATTAATTGGTTTACATTAATTATTAGGCTTGCTAGAAAGAATTTTTTGACTTCAAAGCTCCTCATTATCCTTGCAATAACTTCTGCTGATAGCTTACAATAAGTTCCTTTGGTTGAATTAACTGTTCAACTGTATATTGCAAAATATCTCCTGGTCTAGTAATAACTTCGGCCTTCTTTTGATTGATTTGAGGTTGTAGGTGGTTTTGTGGTAGCTAGGGGATTCGATTAGCCCCTGATGTGGTAGCATTGGCTCTCTGTTTGAGAAAACACTCATGATTTTCTTCAAACTGTGTTTATTTGAGAGGATTAGGCTTTTAATAATCCATTTTTGGTCGTAATACTTATAAAACTATCTTCAATCTTCCATGCTGGTGCATTTTGTCCTTGACACTAATATTCTTTGGTTTGTGATTGAATTGCTGTGTTTGTTGGTATGCAAGGCTGCACAGGGATTGAATGGCATCAATGCTTTACAAACCATTGATAAAACGTGGATTTGAAACCTACGAATGATTCCTCTTGATGAAATGAAGGCAGGAGGATCGTCACCCTCTGCCTCTAAATTTCCTTCAGACATAGCGGAGAAATCATGGGAACCTTTCAAAATGCAAAAAACGTTATTAAATCCTACATGCATAGGTTAACTGCTTTAGAAGGCGCATGGAGGGAGCATGGCCATTGGATGGCATCATCCAATGGTCGAGATTGATCAAAAGGGGTCAAAGGGAAAGGGAGGAGGAATTAAATCAGAATCGTCGATCACGCAGATATCGACGGTCAGGAGCGGAGGCAGAAAGTCAAAGCGGAGGATTCAGTTTTTGGAAAAAATAGAGAAATGGGTTAAAACCTTTGTTTAGACAGAAATGATCACAAAATCAGGTTTGAGAATCGGAACAAACGTGGGCCGTCGGATGAGATCGGCCCACATAATCAACGACGGAGAACAGGTGTAAATAAACCTTATAAAACGCGCCCGGATTTCAGATTTTCAATAAAATCATGCTGAAAAAAGTTCCCAGGTCCGGATTTGTTGACTGGATGAGGAATCAGGGTGATGAATTTTGGGCCTCCGATCTGCAGATCAGATCAACGATGGAGATGCTTTTAATACTGTGCCGTACCCTGGGTTATTTCACAGGCATCTTTGGAGAGCGACTACCGTCCGATGAGCGGCCCCAAATCGGACGGTGGATGTCAATATTGCGACGGGTCTAGGTCCAAACTTTAACGTGTGATGAGCGGTGGTTTTTGAACAGTTCCCAAGGCCACATGTCGGGCGGTGAATGGAGTCGCTACTGATCGGGAAAAAATCGCCCTTCGCTTGAAAGCAGTGCGATGGATTCCACCTCGTTTTTGCAATAGTAAGTGGTTGGCGGGGACCACCGGAGTGATAGATCGCGTGTTGTCGATCTACAGATCAGATCGAAGGTGGAGAGTGACTAGCATTTTGAACCGGCGGAAAACCTTAGGATATAATAAAAATCAAAATTTTTATATAAAACTAAGGTTTAATACGTCGAGGGCGAAAAATCAAATTTGAATACGGCTTGGCGCCCGTCTGCGGGGCCGTGGACTATATGGAAAGCCATATGACCTGAGGTTTTATGGAGGAAGGGCGAATTATGATCAGGCGATGTGATAAGCGCTTGGAAGGCTGGCGCTCGATTCTAGCACCAAGACGCATGAAGGGGAAGGGTTAAAGATTTAGCCCAAGGGGGCTTAAGTCTATAATATATAAAAAATATGACTTTCATAGATTTTCAATGATTTTCAATGGTTGTTGGGGGTTTCGATAAGGCAAAGAAGGAATCTCTAAACCTTATCAAAGGGATTTTAATGAAAGGAAAGGGGGAAAAAGATGAAAATGAAAGATTTCATGGGGGATAAAGTGGTTAAAATGAGGTTAGTTTTGGAGGTGGAAGGGAGGAGGAAAAATGGAGTTTGTAGCAGTATTTTGGCTTTAAAATCAACAGAATTTCTAAGTGTGAAATGAGCACAACAGTGAATATTTAGGACAGAGGTATGAGGCCTTCAAAAGTATTCAAGAGCCAACACTTTTTGTAATAAAATTTGTTCCTTGAAGGCTCAAAAAATGATTTAGCCACCTTTTGGTATAACAAATTTTTATAGGTGGCTAACATACTCGAAAGAGAAAAACAATCACTTGCATGTCTTAAAAAAGTTCTTCGAAAGATGCAGGAGATTTGGAATTTCTCTTAACATGAAGAAGTCAGTTTTTGACTTAAGTGAATGAAAAATCTTAGTTTTTATTATCTCAAAGAATGGAATTTGTATCAATCCGGAGAGGATTAAACTTAATTTCAGAAATTCCACTAACCCATAAGAAAAAGTCAATGAAATCATTTTTAGGGAAGATAAACTTTTTCAAATGATATGTTCGAGATTTTCACATATTGTTCTTGCACTAAAAACGATGAACAGGAAAGATACATTGTTTAAATGGGGAGAAGAAAAAAAGTAAGCATTCCAAATTATCAAACAAGCAATTGTTAATGCTCCTTCTCTTTCAACTCCCAATTTTTCCAATAATTTCATTCTATGTACTTTTTCTTCTAATCTCTCATATGGAGCAGTGTTAACTCAACCAGATGATAAAAAAATTGAAACCCCAATTGCTTTTTTTTAGTTCTAATTTTCAAGGAGCTGAATTGAACTATACAGGAGCCGAAAAACAAGCATTGGAAATTTATAAAGTTTTCAAGCATTTCCAACCCTTTCTTTTAAAATCTCACGTCAAAGTAATAGTTCCTTTCTCATGAGTTAGATAAATACTTATTCAAAAGGAACTAGGAGAAAAGAGTGCCAATTGGCTAACAAAAATGCAAGAGTACGACTTAGAAATAAGACCTGCTAAAATTGTAAGAGGTCAATTTTTTTTCAGGTTGATCATAGGAATGAATGACACATCACATAATGTAATATTCCCAAATGGGGAAGCAGCAATATATGAACACAATAATGGAAATAGCAGTTATAAATCAACTCATAAAATGTGAGAAGAAGATATAGCCATCATATTAGTATTATAGCAACAAATTTATACAAGATCTCGAGGAAATAGTCACTCAAGATAGGCAAAATCAGCCTCAAGAAAACATGTACATAAAATATAATATTACTACTACACAACAAATGCCCAAGGCTATGACAACGTAGTTTTATTAGATATAACTACTGCTAGAGAATGTCAATACATGGATATGCATAGATATGGCTCATACAATGTTGGGAGTAAAGATCTAAACTCCCAAACACAATTTCAAGACAATCCTGAAAGGATTTCCTGAAATATGCAAAAAGTGAAAAATAATGGAATGTAGTCCTAGGACTGAATAGCAGCTGCAACTCAAGAACTAGATGAAGATAGTTGTGTATGATGCATATGATGAATAAATCTCATCCAATGGATCCTTCAAGTGAAAGGCTGATCCAATCACTGAAGATCTCATCCTCCAATCAAGCAATGAAATCGCTCATTGCAACGAAGTCAAGGAGAGATACTGCAATGTAGGTGATGGGAAATATGTTGGCCAAGTGTGAAGATGTGAAATAAGCTCCAGAATCTTCCTCACTAATCTCCCAAAGGGAGGAATGCTTCCTCCTTTGAAAAAAAAGCTTCGGAAGTGGTGTTATTAACCCTCCACTACAACACCCTGCAACACAACCCAACTCTAAACAGAAATTGCGCTGTAGCTGAAGGAGGTAGCTTGGCCTCAAGCCTGAATGTTGAGAAATGAAGTGGAAGCTCCCTCAAGAGGTCTCTCAAGAAAGGATATGGAATTCCTAAATAGGAATACCTTGTGCTAAGTAGCACAACAATCTCAACTAAACAGCTGAAGAATGCACAATAGTCATGCAAACCACAAAATAAATAATCCATAACATGTCTTGCTATGGCTACCTTGCCCTCCTTATAAAGAAGTGTGATCCTTATTACCTTGGGTCCCACACATTAGGGTTTCCTCCACCAATGAATCTTCCTCCCACTATCACTGCGTTGTCTCCATAGGTGATCTCCACCATTCATTGCAGCGCTATTGACTTGGTCAAACTTGACCTTGCCCACATGTATTTGCCCCTGTTCACACATGAGGGTGTAAGATCCAACTATTATTATGATCCCTTTTCACATCATGAGGGATTTTATTCCTGTTTTATATATGTATGGACCTCCTTACCCATTCATACATCTACTAAGTGTCAAAAGAAAGAATTTATATTCCTATTAGTTGCATGCTAATTTCGGAATATTACACATGATGAGGTAACAACTAGTATTGAATATTTTGTAGAGGTACTCATGAATGACCCTCATTCTCAATACATTAATTTAATGTTTTATTTAAAGAATATTTATGCTCCACTTAACATCGATTTTCAAAGAAAACAAGTGCTAAGATTGAAAGCTAATCAATATCAATTAGTCAATGATGTGCTATTTAGAAAAAATGATGATTTTGTCTTGTTGAGATGCTTAGAGAAAACTAAAATACCTAATGTGCTCTAGGAACTTCACAAGGGACCAGTAGGTGGACACTTTGGTGGAGACACTACGGCTCATAAAATTTTACATGCAGGATATCATTGGCTAACCTTATTCAAATATGCACATAGCTACATCAAAGATTGTAAAATTTGTCAAACTGCAGTATGAAGACAAAGAAAAGCGTCAATTCCATTGGAACCAGTCAATATGGAACAACCTTTTGAACAATGGGGAATTGACATAATAGGTGAGATCATTCTTCATTCTTGTAAATAGAATAAATATATATTGGCTACCATAGATTATTTTATGAAGTGGGTAGAAGAAATACCTCTTAATACCACAAACTCTGAAAAAATTATTGAGTTTATTGATCAATTCATCATTACAAGGTTTGGTGTTCGTAACGCTCTCGTATTTGACCATGCTACTTATTTTTATCGAAACGCCATGACTGAATTTTCTTTGAAAAGAGGGTGTAAATAAAATTATTTTGCAAATTATTACCCTCAAGGAAATGGCTTAGCAGAATTGACGAACAAAAACCTCATAAGAATAATTAAACGAACCATTTATCAAAATCAAAATAATTGGCACAAAGCCTTAACCTTTGCATTATGGGTAGATAGGATAACTAAAAAGCTTCAATAGGAAATTCTCCTTTTTTATTGGTATATGGGAAAGAGGTAGTCTTACCTTTAAATATAGCTATCCTGTCAAAAACCCTAGTTCAATTTATTAATTAAAAACCTTTCTCTTCATTACAATTAAGAATGTCTCAAATAATTAAAATGGAAGAAGAAAGAGAAAAGGTTAAAATGGTACATAGTCATCATCAACAATTGGTCAAAACTTAGTTTGATTCAAACAAAGTCAAGGATAAATAGTTTGAGATTGGAGATTTAGTATCGAAATTGGATAAAGTGCATGGGGATAAAGGAAAACATACTAAATTTCAAAAAATCTGTCTTGGTCCTTTTCAAATAGTCGAAAAAATAGGTCCATCAACTTTCATTTTGCAAGATTTACAAGGGAAGAAGGAAACTCTTCTTGTTAATGGACTTATCCTTAAAAAATATTTTTCATAAAGAACAACAATTATTTTGTATAAATATGTATATAGGTTAATTCAAATAAATTAATTTTTTTGAATACTACGCAAAAGGTGAAGTACTTCGTATTTCTTAAAGAACATGATAGTATTAATCCTTAGAGATATAATCAAGGAAATAAAACATAAATCAATTTCTTTATTGATTTAGAATTTTTTTATTTAAATAGCCATTGGAAAGAAGAATTTTCCCAACCTATGTGATTTGAAAATTTATTTTGACATGAATCAAGTTCGAAAAGTTATTTTTACAAAGTGAGATATTTTATTGAAGTATTACCATATTTTACTCAAATGGTCATCCAAAAGCTCATAAAGAGTAAAATGAGAACCTCCCCATCCATTTATATATTAGATATTTTTTAGAGTGTTATTCATAAATATAAAAGCTTTAAAGTTGAGAGATATCATCATGAGTCGACCCATTATGTTCATAGGAAACTAATAAACTTGACATTATCAACTCGCTACCGAACCAATATAGTGGCTCATGGTCTTAAAAAACCTTGAGACAAGGGATATCATCACGAGTTAGCTTATTCAAATTTATTATAACCAGTGAATGACATTATCATTTCTGGATACCAAACCAAGATAATGATTTTAAAGTGGTAAAAAAGGAAGAAAATTCTAAAAAATAAAATAAGTGATCATGTTACCTCTGAAGATATCTATTATGTTATGAATGGGATACTAGTTCTCTTTTGGTTAAATAGTAACCCTATCAAGGCCAACAGATTAAAGGAAGATGTATAAATTACCAAAACCTCAGAAGAAATATGACTGAAAATTTGTTCAGAAGTTCATGCAAGAGAACGAAAATCCTGCAACAATAATAAAAGAATGGAGAAATGACACTAACCGGCATAAGCATGATGAAAAGGGTATGCATTCAGTCGCTTCTCTTAAAATTCCTTACTCTCAAATAGTTGCAATGATGTGTTTCATGTTTAGGTCTACAAATACTAGTAAGTTTAAGGAGAATTGGACACCCTTGATAGAAGCAGCCTCTGATGGGTATATTCTAAACTAGGCAACCATTCTTTCTGATAGTTTGATAAGACTCATCAAAACCTAAAGGGAAAATCGAAATGTTACATCCAATACAACCCCTCCTTTTTATGAGCTCTCATATCATGGATGCAGTCTATTTTTCTTGTCAATTTCCATCCTTTCAATGGAAATGTATAGAAGAAGAAGTAACCCCCATATTTTTCTAGTTAAATGTTTTGTGGGAATAAAAATACTACTCTCATATTTTCAAAATCTGCAATGAAATAATGCTCCCTATCTACCAAGTCATTTTTGCAATCAAAATCCATATAACTACCCCTAAAGCTGAGAAAAGTCTTAAGTATATAGGTAGGTGGTTTGGTGAAGAGTATTTTACATACATCTGTGTTTTTGGAAGCTATGCATCTCCACATATCCTACCTCTATACATACCATATAAATTATTGGCCAAAGAGATTTCATACCAAATAGTTGGCAACGGTTTGACAAAAGTCTTGAAATATGCCGAAAATACCATTTGGCCAACTTTCCCTTTTTTGTGTGGCCCATATGTTCTAAAAAATATCAAGCATTCCTATCTTGAAATTGATCATTTAAAACCTTTTAAATTCCCTTTTTTTCCCAACAGAAATTATGATTCTTATGGTGTTGCTAGAGAAATAACAAATCAGGTCAAGCTTCGAGAATTTCCAAGAGAGTCTGATAGGTTTGATGATATGTTCTAGTTAATTTTCAATTTTTCCAGAGTTCAGCAAATAGTAGCGGAAAAACTCAGTCCTGGTGACCTATTAAGTTTTAAAGAGTATCGAGAACAAAGAAATGCTCATCTGTCAAAATATTTGTTCCAAAGACCAGTACCATAAATAGAACAGATTGCAGTTTCAATGTATTCATCTCAGGTACTAGTTACAGAGACATGAATTGAAAATATTGAGCATGCTGACAAACTCACCCAAGACTCAGAAGATTTTGAGAAGGTACTATATGAAGTTCATACTCTGACAACTCATGATACTATTGAGTTAGAAACCGTGCTTATTTTTAGCACTACAAATTCAGTAGCTTCTATAGTGGATCCAAGTGCATAGCACATGTCTACTGATAAAGATAAGGTGAAGAGTCAAGAAGAAGGATAAGAAACCTCATTAAATATATAGGTTCCTTAAAATGGTTTTGAGAAAAGTGAAAGCCAAAGACACAATGATATAAAAGAGAATAGAGAAGCTATGTATGTTGAAGACATGGAAATCATCCCAACTTTCCCCATTTATGAAATAATCCTCAATATGGATGAAGTACCTCCACTGGACATATTTTATAGTCCAAAACATAAATCTATCATGACCAGATCAAATAAGAGGCGAAGGATGGAGAAATATCCAGAACTAACTCCAAATGTAACACCAATGCAAGTCCTTTGGAAAGAGAATCAATCGGCTCCAGAGGAAGAAGTTCATAAAATGTCTCAATTTTCAGGTGCTTACACAGATGAAACCATTCATAAAGCAGCGGAAATTCAATGATTAATCATAGAAAAGGACTATAAAATTTCTCAAATGGAGAAAGTTTTCTTGAATTAAAAGAAAAATATTAAGCAGGAGTTGCAATTAAATATCACTACTCTTCAGCAAGAGTTTGAGGGTCTTAAACTCAAACTCGGGATTGAGCTTAAAGAAAAGGACCAACTGATTCATTAGTTACAACAAATAATTGAGAAGTTCCAGGAAAATCCCAAAATAAATGCAGTTAAGAAGGAAGCAGTAGAGTAGGAGACATTACTCCCAAAACAACAAATAATTTTCTATCACAAGCTAAACCAAATTCAAGATATAATTAAAACCAGTGATCTATTAGTCACTCATATATCTTATCTCAGGACTTATTACAATGATATTGATGATAAAGTTTCTAAGTATATAGATTGGCAAGACACTACACATGGTAGAGTGGCCGATCTCCCTTGTCTTGAAGAATATATCAAAGACATAGTATTTGGAGACTAGGACATAAAAATGAAAAGTGGTGAATTAGCTATTATCAAAGCTAAGAATATATCTTCCACCATTTATGAATACATAAAATATTCTCTTTTTCAAGCTATCCTAATTTAGGATTTTCCAAAAGACACTTTGATAGATATCAAATTCCTAAGGAAATATTGGCAAGAAACATCTAGAATGAAAGCTTTGGACATTCAAAGCCTGACAAAGTCAAATATGGAAAGTTAGTGGTACTTGTTGATTGAACCTCATAGCCAATGGGTAATGTTGAAGTGTCTCTCCAATGCAGTAGATAGACTTCTTCTAGAATTAAAGGATGTGATATTCACGGGGAATATGCGAAGGAAACCAATTCATCCCCCCAGCTTGAACATATGGTGAAAGCGTTCCAGCTCAAGGATCAGTTAGAGAATGAATCTAGGAAATAGTCGCAGATGTGATATTCACTGGGAAGATGCGAAGGAAACCAATTCATCCCCCCAGCTTGAACATATGGTGAAAGCATTCCAGCTCAAGGATCAGTTAGAGAATGAATCTAGGAAACAGTCATGCGACTGTTCCAACTGATGAAATTTATTTTCCTAGTTTTTAGTTATATAGTTTTTGAGTAATATTTTTAGAGACTTATTTCACAAGTCTTCTATATTTGTAATATTAATTAGTATTTAAACCCCTTGCATGCATTTAGAAAGGGGCCCAGAGTTTTGAGAAGACTGCTTTTGGAACTTACACTATTGTGGAACAAAATTTATATAATTCGAAATATGAGCCCTAAAGCTATCTTTTTCAGATCTAAAGCTATCACGCAACGGGTACTATTATCTATGTATTAATTGTTTTATGTTTATGATATTTATGGAAAATGTATTTCTGTCTACTTCTTTCATTCTGATAAGCATTGAATTGATATATGTTCTTATGACTATTGATATAATGTATTGAAAAATATGTTGTTATATGTGAAACTATGAAGTCTTTTATGTGATCGAAGTTCTTCATCAACTAAATTGGTTAAATTGATTTATTTTCTTACATGCGCTTATATTGGTTAAGTATGCAATGATCTATATTGTTTCATTCTTGTGAAATATTTCCCTATAATCATATAAAATAGTTTGATCCCAGGAAGTACTTAGATTTAGTTCTAATTTATGTTATCATTAGAAAAAATCACCCCGCTTATGTTTATTATATTCTTTTCTGTTATTCATATAAACTCTCTTTATACGAGAAACTGGTCCCTATATCCCCAGTCAGACCCACCATTTCAATGGAAAAGGTGTTGCTTTAAGCTCCTGACTAGGTGGAATTCTCAATGTTGAGGCAACCACCTTCCAGCCTTTAACAAGACCCAAGGGGGTGCCCACACACACAATTTCTCTCGCAGGACAATGAAAGAAAGGCGTGATTTACAACTAGTCTAATTATATGTGCAAGGAGTTCCTATAAAATGTGCGCGAAGCACATGAGCAAGGCAAACAGTCTCACTATGCTTGGCTATTATTTTTTATCGCATTGATTGCATTGAAGGCCCGAGAGGAAGCCCAGTTTCCTAAAATGAAGCCTCATTTGTGTGAGGCTGTGCGTTATGCCACATTATGGAACTCTTCAAACCCCATGCACGTTAAAGAGAAAATTTTTTTTTGGGTCCTGTTCACTGCATCCCTTTATCAAGAAGTACAATCAAAGCCTAGACTGTCACCCAAGCTCTGTGATCAATACAAGATGGTAGTTGAATTCAAGGCCACGTTCCATAACATGCATATCCGCATGAAAGGTACCATGGAAGGAGTTTTTTACGAGCTACCATACGTAGTGATAGAGGATGAATTGATCAAAATAACTGCAGAGTGGCCACCTACCTGGTTGACACCTAAAACACTGACAAAGTCGTGCACTGGCACTCAACCAGAGAAAACAACCAAGAAGGTGACAGAGAAACTCTTAGAGAAAGAAGCCATGCCAGCTACCATTGGAGAGATGATCGACCTCGAAAAAGACACTGAGCCCGAGAAGAATGGTTATCTGCCAAAAGGTACAGTGGAGGAGGTAGAAGCACATACCTCTAAAGGTACAAAGTGCGACTCTCAGGCTACTGGAGGATCCATAAATAAAAGGAAGGGATCTAAAGAGGTTGGAGAGGAGGTCTTGATAATATTGGATGATGATTTGAATGATATTGAAAATACAGTCGCATCTGCGATAGAGGATCGCTGGACCAATATGGAAGTGTAGTATAAGACTGCACTGTAATTTTTTCAGGTAGGGATATAAGAACTCAAAGTGCAAGAGGGCGTAATACAAGCGATCCTGATACAACCAAGCGTTGCTTAGAAAAGCTAGAGTAGTGTGCAAGTCACCAATGCACATCCATTAGATATGACATTACCAACAACCGAGGATGTCTGTCTTGTGCAAATCCCTACACTAGCCATTCATGTGGACGCCAGCTAGCACGCTCCATTCCACAATATAGGTGATATCAGTATTAATTTTTCTATTTTACCTGTAGGGAAGTTTCACCTAATGCACACCATGATCGCTAACAAAATTCAATACAGAGGTCGTTGCTCACAAATCTGCCGAAGACTCAAAGAAGAAAGTTATAGAGGCTCAACAAAAGCAATAAAAAGTAGAGGTAACATACAGTGAAGCCGAAGCCTAGCACGCTACACTTGAAGAAAAGATCAACCTTGTATGCAGTGAATTTCCCACAGTCCTAGACACAACTATGCTAGAGGAAAAATTGGAGGGAATGGTTGTCGCTTTCAGAGCATCGCATGTGAAAGTATAGATAGTCCGTGCAGATTTTGAACACCAAATCGAAAACCTGCAAATGAAGTTGCAACCTAAGACTCCCACTGAAGTCCGTGCCAAAAGAGAAACTGAAGTCAAGAAAGACATAGATAGTATTCTTGGTGCAGTCACCTAGTGTGACAAGCTGTTGGATGAGGCTATGGGCGTATGGATGTCCATTCAGAATGATCCAGTAGTACAGTAGCTGCGTAATGAGCTCCACAAGAAATATAAACAATTTGTTGAAATTCAGATAGTGGCACCCACTCTGGCTCTCCCAGAATGCCTCACCCATCTATAGGAGGGTTGACTAATCCAGACACCGATTGATGACCTGCACCATGAAAGACAGTTGTTGGAGACCTGTATGCAACCATGGGCTAAGGAAACTCTTCATCTTTCGCAGACATTAGACATGACCTTGAAGGCTATTCAGCAAACACAACATAGTATAGATATGGCCACTCAAGGGATGAACACATAGAAGTTAGTTTTTCATGTGCAGGGAGTTGCTGCAAAAATTTTGGAGGTGGTGCTCCATCTGAAATATTATGTTACTGCGCTCCAAGCCAAGTTTAAGGAGCAGATGCCTCAGTGACTCGAGACGAGTCACATGTTTGTGTTGGGGGCTTGTTGGAGTGAGGTCCCCTCGGGCACACATTTTGATGTAATTTTGTATAATTTTTGTATATGCACACTGCGCGAATGAGTTAAGGGGCTTTGGGGTGGGCCAAAGTCATTATTTTGCTGTAAATGGGTTTAAGGGTAAACTGTGGGCCTCAAACAATGGTTTAAGACCATAGTATCTCAACGCTAGATTAATATAAATAGATATATCGAGTCTAAGATAAGAGATAGAACTTGATGTGATGTTATGATCTGACCTTTTATGCATATGTAATAATTTGTAATGGTTTTGGTTTGGTTTGGGTAGAAATGCTCATGTTGGTTGTGTGTGCGGAGACCTAGTCTAGGCTGTGTGTGGACTCCACTAGCTGTGTGCATGGAAGGGTTATGTGTAAGGGTGAAGTTTGATGTACTGAAAGAATCTGGATTAATACAAGGAATAATTTTGATGAACAATGTGTATTGATCTGAGTTGTCTATTTTGTTGAGATCGCATTGCTTTTGTGTTACTTATTTATAATTGTGCAAATATATTTGTTACGGTTATTTATGCATGTTGATGATTGATGAATATGGTTGAGTAATTACATGTTTAGATCTAGATTTGGTTCTGTTATAATATATTTGTGCTAAAGTGATATGTGATTCTGTCTATAAGTTGTTAAGTTTTGCGCAAACCTAATTATGATTGATATAAGTATGTGATTAATCTTATTAGGGCCACTTCATTATTTTCTTCCTCAGAGTACTGAACCCTGGTTCCAGCACCCCCCCATACTTCTTCAGGTGAGACTTTGATCTGCGCAAGTAGGTCACTCCCGAAAGGGCCAGTAGCTGAAGGGTTTGTTGGTTGTACGATTAACTCTGAACTTGGGTCAGGACCCCTCAAGCCAACACACACCCATGAGCATGGTGTCATCCAAGAATTTTTTATGAGTGGAAGTTGGTGAGGTGTCATGAAGCTTAAGGCCAAAGAGGGCATTGCAAGATAAGGCAGCCTCAATGGAGTGATCGAGGCCTTTGGCCATGATGATGAAGACAAAAGGGGAGAGTGGATCCCCTTGTATCAAGCCTCTAGAGGGGGAGAAGGTTGGAGAAGGCGAACGATTTAGGAGGATCGACTAGAAGAAAGCTCTTGAGACGAATGCCATGATCCATTTTATACAACTCTCGGGGAATCTGAAAGCTTCGAGAACATTTTTCATATATTCCCAGCTGATCTTGTCGAAGGATTTAGAAAAGTAAAACTCCATCATCATTGTGGGCCTCTTTTGAGATTTTATTGAGTGGACCATTTCATGGGAAAGGGTGATGATGTCCAATATTTGTCTGGCCTCCACATATCCTGATTGATTAGGGGAAATCAAGAGGGGTAGCACTATTTTGATTCAATTGTCGAGAACCTTTGAGATGATTTTATAGATTACATTGCAGAGAGAAATTGGTTGGAACTTCTATGGAATTTCAAACCCCTCCTCCTTTGGGATCAAAGTTATAAATGTTGCATTTAGGGCTTTTAGAATTGAAAATTTATTCATTTGATCTCATTTTGCAAAGAAATTTTTTGGGCTTCATTTTTTTTAAGGTATTTTGTTTTTAGAGGTTTTGGGCTTAATTTTCAAAGGACATTTTTTTTTATGTATTTTTTTTTAGAGATTTTTGCGCTTAATTTCGAATGGACTCTTTTTAGGCTTAAAATTCAAAGGACATTTTTTGGAGGTATTTTTTAAAGTGATATTTTTTTAGATGATTTTTGGGCTTAATTTTCAAAGGACATTTTTGGAGGTATTTTTTGAAGTGACATTTGTTTAGAGTATGTGTTTTGGGTTGAAGTAAATCTTTTATAATGATTTATTAAAATGAGTTTTTGTCTAACGTTTTAAATGAAATTTTTTTGCAGGACTTCGAAGGAAATATTTTGAGCTTCATTTCATTTTTATAAGACATTTTTTTCTCATATTTTTTAAAGTAAGTGTTTTGGATTGAAGTATGTATTTTTTGCAAAATTTTTAAAATGAGTTTTTTTTCAATTAAATGTTTTGTGATGCTTTTTTTAATTGAGTTTTTGTCTAAATTTTTGAAGGAAATATTTTGAACTTCATACTCAATTGTCATGGGAAATCGAAGGAATTCAAGAGAAAATATGATCGAACAAGAGACCCTGAGGAATGCAGAGAACATGGGAGAGAATCTCACAAAAAAAAGAAGAGAAAAGGATGCTCAAATATTGAAAGGGAAAATCAACCTCAACTAGAAGTTGAAGCAGGTATGTAAATGTAAATATTATAAATTTGATATTTAAAATTTTCCTTTTGTAAAATGTGAAGCTTAATTTTTATTTGATGAACTAATTTGAAAAATATTTTGCAATGTAAACAGAGAGAGATATTCCTCAAAAAAATGTTGATGAGATACAAAATTTTGAAAGAAAAAGTGAAAGAGATATTGAACCAATGATTGAAGATGGTGAAAGTGTTGAAAGAAATTCAAGTGAAGAAATTGAATCATTAGGTATGTGTATATATATATATATATATATATATATATATGTTGAACACATGCACGTATTATTGAAATTATACATATTTTTTAATTTAGCTATTTATTGAATATGTAAACTTATTATGTACTATTAATTCGATATTTACAGATGAAATCAAAGTCGATGATGAGATGTTAGAAAATGTTGACACTCACACATATGGAGATAAAAGAGCTTAGCATGTTATACAATATCATGTTAATCACATTTTTGATACGTACTTCATAGAGGAAATGTGGCAGTTCAAGCCCAATTGTTGAAGGGTCTCCTATAATTAAGGAAATTAAAAGAAGCTACGACTTTATTGGGTATTCAAAAATCCAGAAAAGATAAAAAAATGAAGGAAAATGTGATAAAAAATATAAATAGTGCTATAAATTCTATTAGAAGATATGGACAAAAAATATTTCAATTGCACATAGAGTAATACATATGGCAGTGGTTTCATCAAGTACTAAAGATAATCGCTTGGTAAAATCTATGGAATGAACATTAGGAACCTCACGAAAAACTTTGCACAAACGTCAGAAATTTCGGTTGCAAGTAGATGTAAATTATGAACTCGCTTGTTGGAGAGCTATTTGTAGGAAACCATACAAAGATAGACTTGGAGAAAATGTTAAAAAAAAATATGAATATTTCATGAAAAATTCACGTGTTTTGGAAAATGCAAGGGAAATGATGCGAAGAAGAATAGAACAAAATCAGTACGAAGTACTTCCGAAACATTTCTTGGACACCAATTAGATAGAGTTGTTCAACAAGTTCAAAGAAGAGAATTGTGAAATTGATGTCTAAATCAGTGATTTTGTGCAACAAAAACCATGGTATGTAAAACCTATCACCGTATGCGATACATTTTTTTTTCGTTATCATGTGGAATTTTAGTTATATTATGACACATTCCTTAATTTTGGTAAAAAAAAATTGGAAATATTGACCTCCTCCTTCCACTATCCATGATTTCATATCTCAAATTCTATGTGGAAGAGAAAGCCATGAATTATTTTACAAAAAGAAATGTGTTGGTGGTAAAAATGCGATGATTGTGGAAATTTGACTAAATTTCAAAACAAATATTGTACTGATATAAATGATAAATCATTTTCCAACATGAAAGTGAAATGGAAGAGATATGAATATATCCATACATCAATTCAAGGTAGTACTACAAGTATTAAAAGAATTGATTTACAAGAAGAAGAAGAAATTTGTGATAGGTATTTTGAGAAATTTTGAGGCCTAAATTTATAAATACACCAAGAATTCCCATAGAGCTCGATGGTAGGACTTGAAATTCAGAAAATCCCGTGAATATTTTCCACTAGGGACCATTTTGTCAGTAATTGATTTTCTAGAAAACTACACATTTGTTCCACAAAAATAAATTCAGAGTGAATACTATCATTCTGACCAAGTCTTCATGCTTGTTCATATTCTATATAGACACGCTGAAATTTTTTTTGATCATATAGAAAGCACGAGTGAAAATCGGCATGTTATTAAAGAATATCACTTTTATATCAGTGGCGATCATACACATACATATTTTGTACAACACAGTTTTGGAAATATTTATGACTCCTTGAAAAGTCATGGAATAAAATTCAATGAAGATTGGAATGGTTAGATGGATGTGCAAGTCAATTCAAATATTCATGATTATTCTTTTGGTTGTGTTGTCTTCATATGAAAAGCCGCATTAACAATTGTTGGAATTTCTTTGAGACTGGTCATGGAAAAGGAGAACATGACAGTGAAGGGGCATGCATAAAACGAGCACTTAGAAGATATCAAATGGTCCCCTCTGCAAACCAACTTGTGCACGTTAAAGAAGTTGTTCAATGGTGCATCGCTGCACTAAGCCATGAGACTAACCAATCAAGGGCAGTGCGAAGGTACATTCAATTTAATTTTTACTGGATATCCAATTTTAAATATTGTACATTTATCACAATGATTATCTTTGATGGTATTTTTATATCATATTTATATTCTTCTTTGAATATTCCATATAGGTTTTTTTGGAAGATTGGGGTTGAGGATGTAGATATATTGATTGGAAATGACGTTGAAACAATAAAAGGGACTCGAAAATTGCATTCAATTAAAACAAATTTGTCCAAAAATGTGTTTTCATTGGATAAAATAAAATATTCTTGTTTTGTCATGTTTGCATAGAAAACACAGAATCCAATGATGTTTGTGAAAAAAAATGTATGTAAAATATTGACAACATACAGAGCTAAATACAAAGGGGAAAATGTTCGTTGCAATGTTCGAAGAAATGTGATCAGAGGAGACTACAATATCATTGGATGGTGATTGATTTTTTGATCTTGTTAGAGAAGGTAACATTTGAATTGCTTTCAAATGATAGAGATCTAGAAATAGATAATAAAATCAAGTACATGTATGTTAATTTTAAAGTTAATTTTTCATGTCAATTATGATCTAAATTTAAATACATAAGTTTGTTTAATTGTGCAGGAGATTTTTTTACTGTGATTGCACCTACTATCAATGATGTAAATGTGAAGTATTATTTGATGCGTTGCACCGAGCGAAATATGAAATTATTAGAAAACTATAATGATAAAGGGTTTCCATGTGATAGAGGGTGTATTATACTGAAAGGTTATTTTTCAGACAAACTAATCAAAGTGGGGATTTTATTTACTTTCAAGAGTATGAAACTGATGTCATAAATTGTCAATATAGTCACTCGGTGTGTGCAGCACGCATAAAGTTGATAGAAGTTCAATCAATAAAGAAAATGAAAATTAAGAAATGGAAAATATCAAAATTTGATCATTAACGGATCATTGAAGGTGGCATTCCATTGGAATTTTTTTTATTGAACTGCCCAACAATTTCTTCTCTTTGGATTCATATTTTAGAACTTCTAGAACTCAACTAAAAATTGAACTGCCTTGTTATGTTATCTGTGCAAGTGTTTGCACATGTACATTGTTTATGTATTGTACTTCAATCATTTTAACATATATTCAAGCATGTACTTAAATCATTTCTATGTACATATATTCATGTGGACCTTTTTTTGTTAGTAAAATGACAACTTTAATTTCAAAAACATTATATCGCAACATTACTTCACATGCCAAATGTAGTTTAACTATCCAATAAAAAAAAAACATTAAATATCACAATCACATGCCAAATGTAGTTCAACCATCCAAAACTTGAATTCTAAAAACAAAAAAAATTATATCACAACATTAGTTCACATGCCAAATGTAGTTCAACTATCCAATAAAAACAAAATATTATATCGTGCAATCACATGCCAAATGTAGTTCAACCATCCAAAACTTGAGTTTTAAAAACAAAAAAAATTATAACACAACATTACTTCACATGGAATATGTATTTCAACCATCCAAAACTTGAGTTTTAAAAACAAAACATTATATCACAACATTACTAAACATGGAAAATTTATTTCAACCATCCAATAAAAATAAAACATTAAATATCACAATCACATGCCAAATGTTGTTCAACCATCCAAAACTTGAGTTTTAAAAACAAAACAAATTATATCACAATATTACTTCGCATGCCAAATGTAGTTCAACTATCCAATAAAAACAAAACATTATATTGTGCAATCACATGCCAAATGTAGTTCAACCATCCAAAACTTGAGTTTTAGAAACAAAACATTATAGATCACAACATTAGTTCACATGCCAAATGTAGTTTAACTATCTAATAAAAACAAAACATTATATCACAATCACATACTGAATGTAGTTCAACCATCCAAAAATTGAGTTTTAAAAACAAAAAATTATATATCACAACATTACTTCACATGCCAAATGTAGTTCAACCATCCAAAACTTGAGTTAAAAAAAAAAAACATTATATCACAACATGTCATCACATGCAAAATGTAGTTCAATTATCCAAAATATGGTTTGTAATTTGATATTTCTACAGAGACTCATTTTACATTTTTAAAAAGTTTATAAAATGACAACTTGAATTTAAAAAAAAAGCATTATATCAAAATCACATGCCAAATGTAACTATCTAAAATTTAAAATCATTCCTAACAACAGTAAATCTAGTTTAAAACTATATCTATATATATATATATATATATATATATATATATATATATATATATATATATATATATATATATATATATATATATATATATATATATATATATATATATAGTTCAATGTATAGTGTTACAAGTATAAAGTTATATATGATTGCATCTAGATAAGACTATATATAAAAAAGTAAATTTAAGACTAAATCTATCAAATATAATGTTGCACATGCATTTGCATCATCCATCAAATACAGATGGATGTAGTGTCTCTCCCAACAAAGTCATGATCCTCGAGCTATCCTACGAAGCATGGGGAACCTGTACACAATGTGTACAAACATTAAAATTTAATATTTTAAAATTGAATGAGAATATATAGAACTTCATGTAAAGAAACAAAATGTAAAAAAACCTCATGCAATACCTCATGAGGTTCCCTCTCCATTTGTTGCTTGTCTACTAGAAGTTCCCCCACTGGAAAAATCTTCCATGGTAAACTGCACAATATACATGTCCAAGTATATTATATATATATATATATATATATATATATATATATATATATATATATATATATATATATATATATATTAAAAAAATTCAAATGAAAATTCATATATAAACTAATTTTCAATAATATTAAAAAAAAGTTAGACAACTTGTTCAAATGGTTGAAATGGTGTGGATGTTCCTATCTCCATCATACACTCCATCGCTAGAGTCCGTGGAGAAAATAAATCCTCTCTAGGAACCTAAAATTCAAAAAATTTAAAAGTATAAAACAACTCAAGGTCTAGATCTCAATTTATAATAAAAATTTTGAACTTCAATTTATAACTTATAACTTAAAAACATATATTTAAGTGAAAAATTGAATACTTGTGCTGGTGGATTTGGCACATCTCCTAAGAGTGGCTCCAAAAGAAAATCTCCAAAAACCTAAAATTTAAAAAATTTAAAATAACTGAAGATCTGAGATCTCAATTTATAATAAAACTTTTGAACTTAAATTTATAACTTATAACTTAAAAACATATATTTAAGAGAAAAAATGAATACTTGGGCATGTGGATTTGGCACATCTCCTAAGTGTGGCTCGGAAAGAAAATCTCCAAAAGCCTAATATTCAAAAAATTTAAAATAACTCAAGATCTAGAGATCTCATTTTTTAATGGAACTTTTTGAGCTGGAATATATAACTTGAAAATATATTTAAAAGTGAAAACTTCTACATACTTGTGATGGTTTACTTGGCACATATCCCAAGGAATAAGAAGGTACCTCCATCCCAAAAACATCGGATGGAATAAGAATCTCTTAAAACATTTTATTATATATATACATGTACATTTGTGCACAATTATTTATTTTAAAACTATATCATCATGTTTCGATATATATAATAATAGATAAAAAAACAATTGTACATCATCATTGTCACTTAAAAAACACTAATATTTGCCAACATATCTTGATGGTGAGAACCATTTTGATTGTGTGATTGATGGTGAGACCCATATTGATTTTTTGAATAGGAGGCTTCGTCGGTGATATTAACATCTTCTTCATTCATCAAGTGTGACAACTGCAAATGGTGTTAACATATATTGATACATTTTTGTTAGGTGTGTATATATATATATATATATATATATATATATATATATATATATATATATATATATATATATATATATATATATATATATATATATGTATATATATATATATATGTATGTATGTATGTATGTATGTATTTATTACAAATTATACATGTGTTAAAATAATCACCCTAACCATTAACACATACCGTTTCCATGCCCTCTTGCTCATGAATAATTAGGTAGTGCCAACCATTGCAACAATTATTTACATATGTTTCCCGGATGCGGGTGCTCCAACAGATGGTTGATTCGATGGGACACAGGTGCGGCGAGGTGGATCGCCACCTGCCCATCCTGAAGAGCACAGATCTCAGTTTGATTTGCAACGGATTTTTGCATTTAACTCTAGAAGATACCAAAGGATCCGCTTCATATGGTGTTGTACCTCACCTCATGCCCACAGGACTGGCCTCTGCTATTACTTGCTTCTGCGAGGATCTCTTCAATGCATCAGTTATTATGGGGGATTACCAACACGCGTGAAGGAAGATTAAGAGGTGAAATCATGTTAAGGCCATGGTGCCAAGGTCTTATACGCACAACGCTCACCTCCTTCTCATATATGGTATCATTTCGGCTCCCAATCTGCGTGGAATCATCATCGTCAATCCAACCATCCTGAGCAGCCTAAAGGGGATTATTCTCTTGAAGCAGCGTTCCAGTTCGAATGCAGTGCTACCTCTTCTGAGCATTCGACATTTGTCTCAGGTCACTGTTCTCGTTTTGAGTTTTCACTCCCCAGCTATTGCGGCTGCTTGGATTCATTTGGTTTCCGCAATGCCTCGTTTGCACCATAGGGTTCGGAGTCGTCGTGGAAGCTCAAGGGGCCGTCCTGCAAGAGACCACTCCAGCCCATCTTCGATCTCAGCCTCTCTCTCCAGCGGTACTTTGCCCGGCCATTACCCTCGTACACACAGTGGAAGGGGGCACTATCTTGGTACCCATCATGGCTGGAGCTCCCCTGCTCCTCATCCCCCTGCTACCTCGCCTCCTCCAAAAACTGGCTCTGTGCGTTTTACCTTCTCCAGCTCCCTAATTCGCCCAAGAATCATTGCGCTCTTCATGGTGGTTTTTCATGAGGAGTCTAGCGCCCTTCCTACTGGCCCTAAGATGGATCCTGCCCAGACTTCGAATTTTTAGATAGGGGAGGGCAGCGCATCGTTTCAGGTGCCAGAGGTTCCTGCCAGCAGCGTTCCTGATGTGGCTATGGCTCCAGCTAATCCCGGTCCCTCTAAATCCGAGGAAGCTCTAGCCAGAGACTTGATGGCTTCAGGTTGGTGTCAAATTTTAGAAGAGCCTCCTGATGATTAGTATGCATTCTGCTTGTTTTTCTTATGTTCATACCGCCCATACTATTCGGCTTGTCTTTTTTCGAGTGGTTCTCAGGTTTTCCAGCTTATTTTTGTATAATTTTGGTCCTATGTACACTCAGCAAATTCACAACTGGCTCCCCTGCGTGGGTTTTTGCTATTTTTGTCTGACTGGTTTCCCTATCAAAGGGCAGTCTACACACCTGGTTTACATGACTTTCCTGCCTCCAAGGCAGTAGTTCTTGACTGCGGTCTCGTTGTATTTTTATCACTCTGTTAATAGATTACTCTTATTTAGAAAAAAAAAAACAATTCTTTACATATGTTATGAGATCTTCAACAATCATGTTGTCTATCTCTTCATCTGTATAATACAAAAAATTTACACGTGAATTCTTGCGTGCTCTTTGTCAATTTATACAAACATCAACTCCACCCAATCCTCTCTAAACATTGTCAATGATGACATCCCTTGCTTCTTGACTAATTGAGAAGTGGCATCCATATCTGACTGCAAAGTTTCGACATGAAGTTTTCGACTAACCAACGGTGGCTCAGGGCGAGACAACTCAACATCATGCCTAGCACCCCTACGGTCACACAATCGACCTTTCCCAGGACCAAAAAATTCAGTGGGAAGGTCATTGTAACTGGGTTGCATTCCCAAAAATAATTCTGCATAAAATAATTTTACAAAATAAAGCGGAACCTCGTCATTCCACGGGAGTCTTCCATAGGCCGCAAGGTGTCTATCATACAAATAGCGAGCTATATGAGGGTGCTTGAAATATTGCACCTTCAACATATTTCTTTTCACCCTTATTTGAAATTAAACATAGACTTGGCCATTTCTGTTGTAACTCTTTGTTTCAAAAAGTCCCATGTATCAAGACGCATCACTGTTTCCTTTATTTTTCTCATCACCTTTACAAAGTATCAGTGGTTGGCCCAAGCTTTAGGTACACATCTACTAGTTTTCTTAAAGATTGAGTAACTATTTCCAAGCTTTGTCGACTCTCAGCAGGGAGAGTCAAAGCCATGAGATCTCTCTTCAATTTTGTATGAAGATTTTGAGACCTTTGTAAGTTGCATTGTTGCATGTTTGATTCCCAAGGCATATCTAAAATGTGAGACTGATAAGTCGTGGTTGGTGTAAAACCTTCTTCTTGAATGACATCCTCTGTCCTACGTCTTTTTTGAGCAATATTTTCACCCTCTGCATCAATATATAAAATTTTGTATATTAAAAAAACACTTGCAGAGAAATTTGTACAAATTGAATGAAAATAATATTCAAATTGATGGCCACCTCGATATGGTTGGCTAGCATCTTACCCACCATGAGACTGTTGAGAACCAAAACGGCCATCGATTGGTTGAGAACCAACACGACCATCCACTAATTTTCCTATGGGGGAATACATATCACCACCTTCAAGCAATCCGCCAGCACCTATTGATGACCCTCCAAGGGAATGTGTACCACCACTAACCTCACGTGATGAGAGGGAAGCTTCATACAAAATATGAATTTATAATCAATTAAAAAATACATTCATACATATGAATACATGTACATATTCATTGATTAAATTGCGTGAACCATAACACGATTGCGTGAACCATGGCCATGCTCCATTGATGGAGTATACACCCTTGTCCTCCTACCTGCTAAAAAATAAAAAATGAAACTTATTAACAACTTATTTAACTCACAAAATTGATAAAAAATCAATTCCATATGTACACACATGTATGAATATGTATGGAGATAAGATTATATTTAAATACCATGAACATCCCTTGATCCCTGAAACCCCCTCTCTCGTAGAGATATGGGATTCTCTTGATCTTCACCTTTCATCCTCCATGATATATATATGTATATATATCTACAGTGGACATTTAGAATTATTTTTAAATTACTATTTAAAATAAATTCAAAATAAATTTTAAAAAATTAATGTAATTTTGTGTACACAAAATATGTAAAACACAAATTTCAAAGCACTAATTGATGTGTGAAACTAAATTTAAGAAAATTTTTTATAAAAATGTTAAGTTCACCAAATTGCACTTTACATGGTGGGAGAACACTTTGTATATAATTGAAAACATGGTGGGAGCGCACTTGGTATATAATTGAAAAAAAACATGGTCATTAAAAAAGAAGCGTTCAACTCCATTTAAACAAAAATCTATTGAAGTCCTCACATTTTAATTTTATAAAAATGTGAAGTTCACCAAGTTGTGTTTTAAATGGTGGGAGAACACTTGGTATATAATTGAAAAAAACACATGGTCATTAAAAAAGGCGCATTTATAAGTACAAAACACAGACATATCAAAGATATGTTACAATGTCGATCAATAAATTTTGAAGGAGAGTGTCTCAACACTAATTCATCTTTGAGATGAATCTTGAATTTTTTAAGAAGAGTGTCTCAAAACTAATTCCTCTTTGAGAGATGAATCTTGAATTGGAATTCCCCCGTATAATACTAATTCATATATTAATTCATCTTTGATAGATGAATCTTGAATTGGCATTGCCCCACACAATATATCAGCAGACATCTTATTAACATTTGTAAGATGTCTTCTACTAAAAAAATGAAATTGGCTAACAATATTGTTTTCTTTCCCATGCAATGGTTTTAGCCTCTCCTTCTTAACTTGGTACATGCCTTTAATCTTGTTGCACACAAGTTCAGAATTTGTGAAAACTACAATTCCACAAGAACAATTCCTAGTATATTCATTTTCTTTTGGAGGAACTTGCTACTCGCAATATTGCAAAGTGCATATGTAATCATTGTTTTCCCTAGATTGGGATAGAAAGTAACATCTATTCATAATGTCCATTTTTCAACCATATTTAGTGGGTTTTTTTTTATCTCTAAAAAAAATAAATTCAATAAAATATATTAATTTAACATTTATTGCAAATTAATGGGAGAAATGACACATGTGCATGAGAGAAATGACATGTGTATCGTTTACCTTAAATTTTGACTTAAATTTTATGAGAGAATTCACATCCAGAAATAAGATGCCTTAAATATTGCATTGCATAGAGTTTAAGGGAGATTTATGACATGTACATGATTCGTGCATGGTTTTCCTTAGAGTTTGCCTTAGGTCTATGGAAGAAATGACATCTAGAAATGACATGCCTTAAAGATTGCCTTGCCTAGAGTTTAAGGGAGAAATGACATGTACATGGTTTGTGCATGGTTTTCCCTAACGTTTTCCTTAAATTTTATGGGTGAAATCACATCTAGAAATGACATGCCTTAAAGATTGGCTTGCCTGGAGTTTAAGGGAGAACTGACATGTACATGGTTCCATGATTTTAGTGGATATGTCACCTTTAAGAAAGGATGAGAAGTTAACACTCAACAGACAAACTAAAATACTATGGAAGTTCAGCCACTTTAGGTTTAATTTTTAGGCCTTAAATGTTTCCTTGAATTAATGGGAGAAAGCCTTGAGTTCAGGGGATCCTATCCTATGGACGTTCAGCTACTTTAGGTTCCCATTTTAGGCCTTAAATTTTGCCTTGAATTAATGGGAAAAAGCCTTGAGAAATAACACATGATTTAAATTTAATGGGAGAAATCCTTGAGAAATGACACATGCTTTAAATTTTTCCTAAGAGTTTATGGGAGAAATGACACATGTATGGGACAAATGACACATGTACGTAGTTTTCCTTAAAGTGGTAGTAGTTTAAATGGATATTAAAATGAAGAACTTTTATTTATATTTGTTCCAGAGATTGACTATACGGGCATTTACTGGATATGTCACCTTTGAGAAAAGATGAGATCCAAAGGCTACTTGGCCCTTTAAATACTCTGCCTTTAGAACGTGTAGAAGTTAACACTTAATGGACAAACTAAAATCCTATGGAAGTTCAGCCACTTTAGGTTCAGTTTTTAGACCTTAAAGTTTGCTTTGAATTAATGGGATAAATCTTTGAGTTTGGGGGATCCTATCCTATGGAATTTCAACTACTTTAGGTTTAGTTTTTAGGCCTTAAATTTTCCTTGAATTAATGGGAGAAAGCCTTGAGAAATGACACATGCTTTAAAGTCCACCTAAGAGTTTATGGGAGAAATGACACATGTATGGGAGAAATGACACATGTACATAATTTTCCTTAAAGTGGTATTGGTTTAAATGGATATTAAAATGAAGAACTTCTATTTATATATGTTCCATAGATTGACTGTAGGGGAATTTACTGGATATGTCACCTTTGAGAAAAGATGAGATCCAGAGGCTACCTAGCCCTTTACAGGCTCTGCCTTTAGAACTTGTAGAAGTTAACACTCAACATACAAACTAAAATCCTATGGAAGTTCAGCTAATTTAGGTTCAATTTTTAGGCATTAAAGTTTTCCTTGAATTAATGGGAGAAAGCCTTGAGTTCGGGGGATCCTATCCTATGGAATTTCAACTACTTTAGGTTCAGTTTTTAGGCCTTAAATTTTTCCTTGAATTAATGGGAGAAAGCCTTCAGAAATGACACATGATTCAAATTTAATGGGAGAAATCCTTGAGATATGACACATGCTTTAAAGTTTTCCTAAAACTTTAAGGGAGAAATGACACATGTATGGGAGAAATGACACATGTATATAGTTTTCCTTAAGGTTGTAGTGGTTTAAATGGATATTAAAATGAAGAACTTCTATTTAGATCTGTTCCAGAGATTGACTGTAGGGTCATTTACTGGATATGTCACCTTTGAGAAAAGATGAGATCCAGAGGCTACTTGGCCCTTTACAGACTTTGCCTTTAGAACTTGTATAATTTAACACTCAATAGACAGACTAAAATCCTATGGAAGTTCAAAATCCTATGGAAGTTTAGCCACTTTAAGTTTAGTTTTTAGGCCTTAATGTTTTCCTTGAATTAATGGTAGAAATCCTTTACTTTGTAGGAGAAATGGCATGTCCATGTTTTTCCTCAAAGTTTATGGGAGAAATCAGATCTAGAAATGACATGCCTTAAAGTTTTCCTTGCCTAGAGTTTAAGATAGAAATGACATGTACATAGTTTGCCTTAAAGTTTGCCTTATAGTATATGAGAGAAATGACATTTCCTAAGTATAGTTTATGGGAGAAATGACATTGAAATGACATAGAAATGACAGGGAAATGACATAGAAATGATACATGCCTTAAAGTTTTCCTAAAGGTTTCTGGGAGAAATGACACATGTATGAGAGAAATGACACATGTACATGGTTTGCCTTAAAGTGGTAGTAGTTTGAACTTACTTAAACAACTAGTGGTAGTGGTTTATTAAGTTATGTCAAAAGTCACATCTTGATGAGTTTGTGGGAGAAATGACATGTACATGGTTTGAAAAGATATTTTATGCACTTACTAAAATAACTAGTGGTAGTGGTTGATGAAGTTATGTCAAAAGTCACACTTTTATGAGTTTGCAAGAGAAATGACATGTGCAGGGGTTTTTCTTAGAGTTCAGTTTTTTGTTTAGTTTTCCTTGAATTTTATGGGAGAAATCACATCTAGAAACCTTTACTTTGACATCTATAAATACGCTAAGAACATTAAAAAAAAATTCAACTTACAAATTAGTTATGTCCTTAATAAGAAGTATGATTTAGTAATAATTTATAATAATGTAATTTTTGGCTTGTACTATCATTCGTCCTTGATATGTACAAGAATTTTACAACTTTATCATCAACCTACACTATCATCATATCAGTGTAGCCATGTCAATCTAGATTATTTATATCCATTACATCATAAAACAATCCACTTTTAACATTTTACAATATTAGAAGCATCATGGAAGGTGTAAATTTAGGTACATTAATAAAATAAAACCATGTCAATCTAGATTATTATTATCCATTACATCATAAAATGCTCCACTTTTAACATTTTACAATATTAGAATCATCATGGAGTGTGTAAATTTAGGTACATTAATAAAATACAGCCATGTCAATCTAGATTATTAACATCCATTACATCATAAAACACTCCACTTTTAACATTTTACAAGATTAGAAGCATAACGGAAGGTGTAAATTTAGGTACATTAATAAAATACAGCCATGCCAATCTAGATTATTTATATCCATTAAATCATAAAACACTCCACTTTTAACATTTTACAAGATTAGAAGCATCATGGAAGGTGTAAATTTAGGTACATTAATAAAATACAGCCATGTCATATGTTGGAAGGAAATAACTAACAATGAATGTACCATGTGGCTTATACTACGGAGGATAACAAAGCTATTCTATGTTGCTTGAAGAAAATTTGAAGAGCAGATACATCTATACATCTAGAGACTGCCTCTCAGATAGTCTGTACAAGTATTGTGCTTGAAAATGATGATTACTCTTCTTGATAAGGTTGTAGTGAGATAAGTTGACCTGTAGTAACACTGTAACCATGCTCATTGTATAGAAAGTTGCTTAAATTACCTATGTAAATACCGTCACATTAGTTCAACAATGAAACCTATTAATTTCGCTTTTGTTTTCTTTTAGGACATTAATCTCCAAACATATATGAGGATAAGACTGAATAGGGAACAACTAAGAGGAAAGATGGAGAATAAAGATGCTGAAAATATCGAAGCAGTTCTTTTAGGACTGGAATATATTAATAGATGGAGAAGTAATCAAATATATAAACAGATTACTATATAGTAGGCAATCCGGGAGAAAATAAACTATATAGCATTTTTTGACACCATTCAATCCTACTTATCGAGCTTGTTTAATTTTTATTCAATATTGACATTAAAAAAAGACATTACCCAAGAGGCTTAACCATGGTGGGGTTAGAGATATTTCCAATATTGACGTTAATAATGGCAATGATGATAATCAGTTGGAAGAGGGTCAGCTCACACCCTCTTCTGGGAGTTGTGGTAAGCAAGAGGAGAGGTGTAACTCTTTTTCTAGATGTGTTTTAAGCAAGAGGAGGGGGAAGAAATGGGAGGTGAGGATGAGAGTGAATTTGTAGAGGAGGAATTGATGTCCCCTATAAGATTCAGAGAGAATTCTTGTGCTATTGATGTCACATCAAAGAGAATTTATGTGCTATTGGTGTCACGCGTGTTTCAAAGAGAAAGATTAAAAAAACAGAAGAAGACATCTCAGAGCAAGAAAGGGTCAAATGTACAGCTTTGAAATATGAGCACAATCATGCTCTCCTTTTGTACAACTCTGTAGTATGATCACAGTCCATACTAACAATATATGGCCCCAAAAAACCCTCTAATGCTGCTACAAGTATTGTTACTATCATTATAGTATTTTGTTTACTAGGATGTTAGACTGACATAGTGCATCTGAAACATCCAGGTAACATCTGAATCTAAAAAATTCATTCTATATTCCTTATTGAGACTTGACGAGAAACCACATAGGACTCTGTAAGTGGAGCCATGTGGCACATATGGTTAGGAAGTAATCTTTAGTGGCCAAATGGTTGAGAAATGCAAATAAGTCAAATAGTATATTTACGAATCTTCAAATTTTATGTAAAGGTGGATATGTATAATTTTGTCGACACTTTCATGTCATTTTTAATTACACTTGACTACATTTTTATAGGAGATTGTGATCTGGAAACAAATGTTTTATGTGATTACTCTATTTTTTACCAATTTTCAGTACATTAGATCTTGGTTAGGATGATTCAACTTAATGCAAGAAGTTCAAGGTTCATTAGCTAGTTAAATTATATTTGAGGGTGTTCTATTTAATTAGAAAAAATTTGGAGACAAAATCCCAAAAATAGATGGAAAAAATAAGATTTAAAGAAATTTAGCATGAATACATCGACACCCACACATTTTGCACCCACAACAAATTGTAAATTTCAAAAATATTTTTAAAATGACATAGATTACCTAAAAAACAATTGAAATATATTTTAAAAATGAGACAGATGACCTCAAAAACAATTGAAAATTATTTTTAAAATGAGACAGATGACCTCAAAAAAAATAGAATTATCTGTTCAAGCAATCGAATTCCAAAAGGTATTTTTGAATTTACAATCTGAGTTAAGTTCATTTTTAATTACAGTTGACTGCATTTTTACAGGAGATTGTGATCTGGAAACAAACGTTTTATGTGATTACTCTATTTTGTACCAGTTTTCAGCACATTAGATCTTGCTTAGGATGATTCAACTTGATGCAAGTTTAAGGTTCATCAGCTAGTTAAATTATATTTTAGGGTGTTCTAATTAATTAGAAACAATTTGGAGACAAGATCCCAAAAATAGATGGGAAAAAATAAGATTTAAAGAAATTTAGCCTGAATGCCATCAAAACCCACACATTTTGCACCCACAGCAAATTGAAAATTTGAAAAATATTTTAAAAATGAGATAAATGACCTCAAAAAATATTGAAATATATTTTAAAAATGAGACAAATGACCTCAAAAACAATTGAAAATTATTTTTAAAATGAGACAGATGACCTCAAAAACAATGGAATTATTTGTTCAAGCAATCGAATTCCAAAAGGTATTTCTAAAATTTACAATCTAAGTTAAGTTCAACCTGCAATTTAAATAGAATTTCAAAGTTTTGAGAAATAATATTTTACAATCAGATAAACAAAATCGAATTAAAAAAAAAACTCCTATTAGTATATGAGAATTCTAAAATCGAATTAAGTTCAACCTGCAACTGAGTTGGGCTCATTTGCCATGATCTTGGTTATGATGATTCATAGAGTCTCAGTTATTCTTCTCGAGTCTATGGATGTTTTGGGAGCAACTTATTAGTTATTGAATAGGTCATTCCTTGCAATTAATTTCTTCAAATTGGGTACACATTGCGTAAATGAATGCAGAGACTAAAGCTCTAAAGCATAAGCCACAAACCGTTTACATCTTAAATGCAAGCTGCAGAGAGATATAGATACACCAGAAACCAGAAGCGGATGAAGAACAATTTAGAAAAGGGCTAGAGGAAGACTAGTGAATTCAATTTCAACATAGGTGAATAGTTTTTTGGTGGAAAAGGAGTTTCAATGCAATTGAGTGTAGCTTTAAAACACAAAAAATTACCCAGAAAATTACATTTAAACAATTTGCGACTTAAACAAAAAAAATTAAATTTAAATAACCAACTAAGTCTATCTTTTAACTTTTCATTAACTGATTTCAGATTTAAACACGGAAAATTACATTTAAAAAATATTTTGATAGAAGTAGGAAACTGGAAATTCAGAGATGTCGAGGCCACAATGAGAAGAAAAAGAGGCAGGATATTGTTGAAGAAGTCGAGGCCACAACAAGAAGACAAGAAGGAGATCATCGAGGACGTCATGGATTAAAAATTATCTGAAAAACAAAAAAACAACTATAAAATTAAAATAGCAGAATGACAGAATAACAATAAAATAAATTCACAACAAAATCAAAACAGCTAACCAACAAATTTCTTACCTGGGCCTCTGACCCTACAACTACGCCTGTGATCCTGAAACTACGACTGTGACCCTGCAACAACATGTGGCAATGGTAATATGACAACGGTAATAAGCCCAAAACCTATTCATGTTTCCGGGCTAGTGTATTTATAAACTAAAGTTTGTCTGGACTAATAGTTTGGCCAAACTTTAGTTGCCACTTTTCTAATCTTCGGCCAAAAATCTATTTTCCCACGTTGTCAATATGCCATCAATTTAAATAGAAGAATGAGATTAGCCGAACTAATTTCAAAAGTATGGTCGAACTCTAAGACAGTTCGGCCAAACTTTTATAAATGTTCGGCTGAACTGTTGGGAAAATGAATTTTCGGCCCCTGATTCTCACAAAAGTGTAACACACTTTCGTGGTTTTACCCTTTTGGATTCTTGATTCCCCCATGATAGCATGAACCTTATTTTTTATAATGGGCCAACTTTCCTTGAATAATTTTATAGTGAACCCATCTGATCCTCAAGCTTTTCCACTTGGCATTGACCACACTACTTCCTCCACCTCTCTCATTGATACATTTCTTCGCATCAATTTGTTGTGGTCCTGGTTGAGGATTACTTGAATATGGTTGGTGATATTATGAATGGCTCTATTCCTATCCAGTTTTTTCTTAGTTAGCAAGTCTCCAAAATGTCGAGAGAGATTGTTGGCATTTTCCTCATGCTTCTGGAGAAGATCCCCCTCTTTATTTTTTATGGCTAGTATTTTGTTTTTCATTCTGCGTTGAATCATTTCTTTGTGGAAGAAATTAGTTTTTTTTACCCGCATCTGAACTACTTGATATGTGATTTTTGTTGTCATAGTTTCTCCTCTTGAGGGATTCTCACTTCCCATTCTTGTTGTAGCTTTAGTTCTTCTTTCTTTTTTTGGTGATCTCTTTAGTTCTTCTTTCTTTTTTTGGTGATCTCTGCCATTGTTGATGGGATCATGTTGTAGAGCCTCCATTTTTCTCTCCGGATGTTTTTTTTTTTTTTTTTTCTGGGAGGATATTGCCAAACGTTTTCTTATTCTAACACTTGATTTCATTTTTGATGTCTTTAAACCTATATTGGAATTGATGCATCTTGTTTCCCTGGTGAGACCTGTGGTTGTCCCACCATTCTTTCATTACCTTCATGAAGTCTGGATGGTATAACCAAAAGTCTTAAAACTTGAAGGGCTTGTTTTTTGGACTAGAAAATTTTTTAATATTGAGAGAGATTATCTAGTGATCTGAGCCTACTTGGGGGAGGATACAGACCTTTGTCTCCAAGAAAGATAACAATATGTCTTTTGAGAGAAGGAAGCAATCAAGGAGAGAGGAAATTTGATGTGTTCCTCATCTTTTGTTGTTACGCATGTGAATTCCATTGGATACTGGAATGTGTATTAGGTTGAGAGCTTCAATAGAGGACTAGAAAGTAGTTGATTCATTGTTGATTCTATGGATACCCTCTTTATTTTCCCTTAGATTTAACACCATGTTAAAATCCCTTGCTAATATCATGAATGGATGGTGGATTGAGTCCAAGAGGGTACTTACCTATTTCAACATTTTGATCCTTTCCAGGGCCGTATGAGGAGCATAGACATTCGTGACACAAAGATTGTTGTTCATGCCTATGATTCTCAGAACTGTGGTGATTGAGTATCTAGTGGTGACAGAAAAGGATAGATCCATATGGGAGCCATTCTAGATGGTCATAATACCTCCTTCCAATTCAATATAATATTTTACAAGGTGGTTGCATTATTTAAGGCAACGTTTTTGGACGAGACTACAATTCTCGAGATATAATTTTGTTTCTTGGAGTAAGAGAATGGTTGGTTTGTATTTTATGAGCATGTTCCTCATGAGTATTTTTTTACTAGGACCATTAAGGCATTTAATGTTCCAGGAGGTGAAATTCATTAGAAAATATGAGGAGAGAGAGAGACTGAGGGCATTTACTTTCCTTCATTGATGAGTCGAGCCCTGAGTTCCTAGAGGAGTTTTCTCGTAGTTTTCCTTCCTCTATTTTTTTTTGTTCCTTTTTGTTTGTATATTTCTACTTCAATATTTTCCAAAATTCCCTTTTGCACATTGTGCTTTGGGATATATTATTTTAGACTCTATTTTATTCCTTCCAGCAGGAGATATTTTCCTTTGATTCAGTGTATGTTCTCTTTCAGTACTACCTTTATGCCCTTTTTTCCATATTTCTGCAACTCTGATGAGGTCCATTCCTTATAGTACCTCCTCGAGGGCATACTCTTCTAGGGTAGGATCCATTCCCACTAATTCCATCTTTATGTCTTCACGCGTGTATTATTTTTTTGCCTTAGTGTTTTCTTCTTCTGTCTCACCTTGCTCAAATTATGTTCCTTCCTGTCGATATCCACTCACTTCCTATGTATTTCTGCTCTTAAAGAGGGGTTGTTCCTGTTCTTTGGCTAGAGCCTAAAACTTTTTTAGGTTATTGATTTCGGTTGGGTCTTGTTTTGGTTGTGATTTCCTGTTGTAGCTTTTTCGAGGTGCAACCTTTCTGAACCTTTATTCATCCTTTTAATTGTGCACATGCTCATTTTTTTTAGTTGGTTTAGTTTGTGGACAATCCCTGTAGAGGTGTCGATGTTCGTGACATGTTGGCTCGAGGGGGCCTGACCCAGGTTTGGTGTGCACGGTTTGCCAACAAACCCCTATACTACTGGCCCTTTCAATAGTGACCTGCTTTCGCAGGTCACAGTCTCACCCGAAGTAGTATGGGTGGGTGTTGGAACCAGGTTTCCACACCCTAAAAAAGGATAGGTATGGAAAGAAGAGTTGTGTTTGGTCCTGCGATGCTCAAATCGCTTAATGTTGCATACAGTCAGAGGGTTTCTATTTGCATCCACATGCACTAGATCTATAATTATATATGATATTATAACAATAATCCAACAGCTCATAAAAAAATAGAACAAATTGAAGTATAGAACCACACTTACATAGCGCTTCACAACTTAAACACAGAAATACATATCACGATAATTACCAAAAATTCATACACAGATTACTCACAGATTCAGTATTCCATCAACCCTTCTCATTCACTCATTCATTCATCAATCATTCCTTACAATTCCCTTCCCAACCTGCACACACAGCAGCAAGTTCTGCACATTGCTGGACTAGGATATTCGCGCACACAACAAGCAGGAGTCTGTTCCCAAAAAACCCAAATAGATCCCTTCAGCCACAATTCACATCAATAGTTCTTTATTCTTGTCCTTTATAATACAAAATTCTCCTCTATTTATAACAATCTATCCTAGACTTTCCTATGGTCCTCAACCCATGGTTTTTGGACCCCTAGTTTACCCTTTTACCCTTTACAAAGCTTTTAGGGCTTTGACCCACCCCAAAACCCATCTGCTAGATTAAATATAATTAAAATATATCAAAATTATCAAAATGAACCAATTTTCACAGCTGGTTAGGAGACTCTGTTCCAACAGTCCCCCAACACAATATTGTGACTCATCCCGAGTCACTGTGGTGGTGTGCCTTCGACTTGCGCATGCAAGGTATCAAGAGCATTGAGGAGCGGAGGGAGTACCTCCTGACTCTGAGCCGCAACTTGTTGTGCAATGTTGACTAGTGCTAGTGAGGCAAGGCCATTTAGGGATGCGAAGACTTGCTCTAGCAGACGGTGGAGGTGCGAAATGGTAACTTGAGCATCCTACGCAAGTTGGACGGCGGTGGTACCCCATGGTTTCAACCATTTTCTAACAATATGCAGGGCATGGCGACAGTCCGTGACTGTGTCCATTGCGGCGCGACCCTGAACGGGGCCTCGGACCTAGTTGAGGGTAGCTTCTTCCTGTTGGAGGTTTGCCTGGGCCTGCTGAAGTAGAGGATGGTTCTGAATCATTAGCCAGAGCTATGTAGCTCTGTTGAAAAATTGGGTATCATGCGTAAGCTGCTCTTGCATAACCTTAGTTTCCTCTGTGACCCATGCAACCCGCTGGGCCCGATCTTGCAACGATATTTCAGACTGTAGGCGTGTCTCCTGATCGCAATGACGAACCTCTCGCACTACTCTGGTGTACAATTCTCAGAGTGTTACGTGCGGGAGCAGTGCCAAATCTATTTGGACATCCCCAATGGTTGGATTATGATGGGGAATTAGAGCAATTCCAGGGAGTGAACACACATTGCGTCTGCTAGGCGGTACGCTGGAGTTGTGGAGAAGTCGTAGCATGTCCCTGTACCGCAGCATTCCTTCTTGGCGCAAAACTAGTAGTGACCTGACTATAATGTTGTGGGTGGGGGAGCGGGATACCAGCACATCCTCTTTTGTGCTTGAAGTCGCAACTGTCTCCAGGGTGCGAAGGTTAGCTATGCCCATTGTGTCATACCGATGCTTGTAGCCAATTCTCTCCAGAGAATGCAAGCGCTCACTTCTCTGACTGATCTCAGCATGCTCAGGCCTCCTCAAGAGACTGGGTACTGAGCAGCTCGGATTATCCGGTGAGTTAGGGTACATTGCAGTAATAAGACAATGTCTGCACCAGAGAATGTCACTGATCGCAGAAAACCAGTAGGCCGATAACCGAAGCATATTGTAGAACAAATAAATAACCTGTTGCGGAATTATTCTACCAGCCACACGTCGTTTGAAACTTTTTAATGGAGGATTATCTCGTACAGGAAACTTACCATCGGTAGTGCGGATTAAACTTACCATAATGGGCTGCATTGGTGATCCACCGCCCCCTTTACGTAAGTGTGAGGGTCCTTCTTTATCTGGATGGGGTGTACTAGTGGTCATTATTCGGATCTGATGTGTGTTCCACGGAATGTCAAATTCTAAGTGACGTCTTTGTGCCATTCGCATGCTAGAAATTAAGGTTGATGTGAGATGCTCATTAATAGGGATCTAGTACTGAGTCTACAAGGTGGCCACCACACTTTTCAGGTCATGCGTTGCATCCTTGGGCGGGACATCATGGTTCAGTAGAGCTACGTCACGCGTCTCTTTGTCATCTGTTACTTGAAGTGAACACATGGGTTCAGGTGGGTCCATACTCGACTACACACTTAGGGAAGCGCTAATCAGAGGGGTCTACTCAGGTAAGTTGCGATCGTACCTTTGATCGTTGTCTGTCAGTAGGTATCTTCCTAGCTAGACCAACTACGAGGCCCATCCGGCAACTAGGATCAATAACCGCGTGATTACCCTATTCCAATACTTCTCCTAAGTGACAAATACCAACCCTTGCACAGGTACTCTATGCAGTGTTAGTGGCATTATTCCTTTCCTTCATTCCATGGAGACCTTAGGTTCATCAATCTCCTTACACTCTCCTGCAGCACCATGGTAAGGTAGGGCTCTTTTCGTCGTGGAAATGCAACGGAAATTCCGGGTGGTCCTAAAACATCGCAGCGCTGAAACTTTGTGCAACCGACCTTGCCAATTCTCTAGCTCTTCGTCAGAGTCAGAAAAACATTCGTTGTCCTTTTCCTAGCAAAGCACTCCTTCGTCTGTTGGGTTCACCCGATCTTCATCCTGCGCAGTTAATTTATAAACGTGATCTAATTCCTCTTCCTCATAGGCCAGCTCTGTATACCGCGCACCTTCTGTTGGGTCTAGTGGTACTATGACATGTGTACCTTTGCTCTCAAAAACCATGCTATGTTTCTTGAGATTGATGACATTTCCCAGTCCAGTCCAAGGATCGTAGGGTAGGGATCCGTATCTTCCACAATTTCTATGACCTCAAAATCAACTAGGACCCTTACCCCTGCAATGTCAACCATGACTTTTGGTAACCTCCCGAGAGGAATGATTTTTTTTTTATTGGCCATTCACAGCTAGATGGTGGAACATTCTAATTTAGGTTCCCCCATTCGTTTCCATGTCTTCTTTGGCAATACATTCGCATCAGACCCCAGATCTAAGATAACCTGGTCCATCTTGTAGTCACCAATCTACGCAGTCAATCGCATCTCTCTACCGGTGTGCTTCTTAAAGTTGTATAATTTGTATACATCCCTGGTTTCAAGGATCAAATTGGTCTGAACCATGCAGGTGTTTAGTAGTGCTTGGAGATTTCCTATAGCCTGCGGATTTCATAGCAACTTTAGACATGCCTTTAGAAAGGGCTCAGCCCCTTCCTCTATTAGAGGTTGCGTTAGCGGCTACGTAGAGACTTTCGGTGGTGTTTGTTCCTTGAAAGGCACCCCATCCTATGAGGCAAGCTCCTCTTTTTCTCCCTGGGTGACCAGCCTGCTACGTGTCATGACTTTTACACAGGGGTCCGCCTTTATTAGCTCGGATTTAACTCTTTGTACATGCTGCGTAGGAGTGGGCTACTTTTCATGCATTTTGGCTATTAAAATTGGGTAGTTCTATACCTCATGATCTAGCTGCCTATAATATTTGCATGATGACCTGGTGGGATTTGGGCATTCTCTGGAAAAGTTTCCTACTTCCCCACAGTTACAACAGAGTAGCTGCTCACGTCCTCGTCCTGCGCTTCCTCCCAGAACTTCTTTTCCTTGAGCCGGTGATCCTCCAAAGTACACAGAAGGTCTCGGAAACGTAGGGTCCCATTGTACCCTATAAAATTTTCCACGATCCATCATTATGTCATAAGTCCAAAGGTTATGCTCATCATGTCCCACTGATCGGCAGAATCGACACCATTGTTGCTTTAGTTCTGGGACATACGCACCTAACCGAGGGCAATGGTTTGTATCATTCAGTCCTGCTACCCGATGATCATCACACCATAGCACAGATCCACTCAATCCTGGTCGCAACAGGGCAGGTTCCCTACTTGGCCCTGGGGGTATCGAACTGGGTCCTCCTTCTTGCATATAATCGGTCAGTAGAGGGCACTAATCCTTCGTACGGCCAGACACCCAGCAATGTATAAACCAAATATCCACACAGATGTCCTTCCCCCATTATATTCGCAGGTTCTGTATCTCCATATGCATAGCCCCAAGCTGTTGCTGAATTTTTTGTAAACCCTGCTGACGTATCCTCCCAGGCTGCAGCTTCTAATTTCATAGCAAATTCCACAACTTTCTCCTGTGATTCAAAGGTCTGATGACTTATCGGCATATGCAAGTGAGGTAACAACATAGCGATGAACCACTTCGTATGTTGTCTATCATCATACTCGAACCCTCCTTCTCTAATTGCCTTCTTCAATCACTGATCAGCCTCCCATACTGACTCAGACGCACCTTGTTTGAAGTATTTTACTTCTTCTACCAATTGGGCATATGATTTCGGCTTCCTGAACTGGTGCTTCAAAACATCCTCGATATCTTGAATATATGCGCCCCATTCTGGGAAATATACCACATATACCAGTCCAGGGCCCTATCCTCGAAGGCCAGCGACAGCTGTGCCCTTTTTACTGTATCACTCGCCACATTCTGTGCAGTCCATACAGAGTCTAAAATGAACCAAAATCGGTCCATCTCCTCATCTCCTACCCCCTTGAAGGTAGGTAGTTTCAAATGCGCAGCCATATCACTCTCTGTGGAGGGTGGCGGTATATGTGAATTATTAACTTTGCGTGGCCAGGTTGGTGATGTACCTAGGGAATCTTGCACAGCTGGTTCCTGCAATGGGTTGTAGGTGGATCTCCCTCCGTCAAGGTTGTTCTGATAGTATTTACCACTGCGGGTCGCACTCGCGTATAGATCTGAGGTCATTCAGTCAGTATGACTACACAGAATGCTCTTTTCGCACAGTAATTTCTTGATCAACAATGGTAACATCCTCAGTAATCTCCCTCGAAATCCTTTAAAGAATCGTCATTCGGCTTCAAAGTATGATACAAACTGATCAATGGAAAATTCTGTCACAAATCCTCCTAGCACACTATCCATCTAGTGATCCACCGTGCGTGTGATGCTATTATTAGTTTTTTCCAACTGCTCAATCAGCTCTGGGGTCCACTCAGTGACTCAGTCATCCTTCCAGCACTTCTGGAATTTCACAATCCTGGCCAGCCACTCCTATATTTCAATCGCAAAGGTTACAAAGAATATTTCGTATATTTCAGTAATAATGTACCTATTTTTCCACCTTTCCATCGTTAATTTTTCACTGTGGTTTTCTTTTACTTTGAACTCCTGGATCTGTCTTTCGAACCAGTCTTCGATCTCTTTTATTTTAGGCTTCTAGTATTCTCTTTTCATTACCTAATCCCTTTCTCAGACTTCTTCAAGTCCTGGCAATGGAAAAAATTGTTGGCTCGAGGGATCCTGACCCAGGTTCGGTGTGTAAGGTTTCCCAACAAACCCCTATACTGCTGGGCCTTTCGGCAGTGACCTGATTTTGCAGGTCATAGTCTCATCGAAATAGTATGGGTGGGTGTTGGAACCAGGTTTTCACACCCTGAGAAAGGATAGGTAAGGCAAGTAGAGCTGTGTTTTGTCCTGAGATGCTCAGATCGCTTAATGTTGCATACATTTAGAGGGTTTCTATTCGCATCCAAGTGCACTAGATCTATAATTATATATGCTCTTATAACTGTAATCCAGTAGCGCATAAACATAACAAAACAAATCTAAGAATATAACCACACTTACAACACTTCGCACCTTAAACACATAAATACATAGCACAATAATTACCAGCAATCCATACACAGATTACTCACAGATTTAGTATTCCATTAGTCCTTCTCATTCACTCATTCATTCATCAATCATTCCTTACAATTCCCTTCCCAACCTGCGCACACAGAAGCAGGGTCCGCACATAGCTAGACTAGGATCTTTCCACACACAGCGAGCAGGATTTCGTTCCCCAAAATCCCAAACAGATCGCTTAAGCCACAATTCGCATCAATAGTTCTTTATTCTTGTCCTTTACAATACAAAATTCTCCTCTATTTATAACAATATATCCTAGACTTTCCTATGGTCCACAACCCATGGTTTTCCGACCCCTATTTTACCCTTTTACCCTTTACAATGCTTTCGGAGCTTTGACCCACCCCAAAACCCCTCCGCTAGATTAAATCTAATTAAAATATATCAAAAATATCAAAACGGATCAGTTTTCGCAGCTGGTTAGGAGACCCTGTTCCAACATGACATTTCCTACATCTAAAGGCTATGTGCTCATAATATATACTTGGGAGCCATAGTTCATCTATGAATATTATTTTAATTGGATCTGGCAGAGCCCCTGAAACATCCATGTAGACATAGATCCTGGTGTAGGAGATATAATGTCCTCTCTTTTTACCTTATGAGATTTTGATGTATTCTCCTATTTCGTCCCCTATTCCTTTGAGGACTGATGGCACCTAGTAATCAGTTATTAGGGAATATAGTATTACTCATACATCGACTCTTGTGAAGTCCTCTTTCTCTGGGGTGAGGTTCCCCTTCCAGTATCTCATGTAGAGCCCAATAGCATTGAGGAAGTATGGACCTCCCTCAATGATTTTGTCCTTGTCTTCCAAGAGGTTAAAGAAGACCATGAAGAAGAATTTTGAGCCAAGTTGTAGCCTAACCTCTCCGTTTGGTCTCCATTTTTTTTGTATCCAATCATTTAGGGCATTTTTTTCCCATAAACTTACATATTACTGCATGCTCTGGCTTGTGGCAAAATAGAGGTGCCAATGGTGGTAAACCTTGTGACGAAAGAGAACTCCTACTACTTGTATGATGTTGTGGAAGGAGGGGCCACCAGGGTGCCCTCTTATAGCCGCCATCATGGACCAAGGACTATGCAATGAGCGATAGTATAGGCAGATTTAAGGTTAGGGTTTCTTTGCCGTTCCATACGAACAAATCGTGTATACTTGTCTTCTATTTTTTTGTACTATCTTGTTCGCAATGAAATAGATTTTACTAGCAAACATTTGAAACATTTTACGGTAGTGGTCACATCGATATTAATATGGTATATATATATATATATATATATATATATATATATATATATATATATATATATATATACATATATATATATATATATATATATATATATATATATATATATCTTAGCCCTAGAGTTTGATCCTGGAAATTATTTCTAATAGAATAAATGCACCTAAGTAGTTGGATTATTTCCATGAAATTTTATCGGATTCTATATATAAATGAATTAAAGTGAGTTCATGCAAGAATGTAATATATAGTTAAAATCACACAAAAAATACATAATAAACCATGAATAATATGTTATGCACAAAAAAAAGTGGTTTTCACATACAAAAGCATGGAATAGATAATGCATTTATATGAATAAAATACTTCTAATTTTGTTTGTGAGTTTGACTCAGGATATAAATTTCTTGTGAGAAGAATTGTATGTTTATGTTATTTTATGTACTCAATTATTTGACAAAACTTAGGTAATACAACTCAAAACCTTCTATATTTCCATAGTCTAGTAATCTCGGTTGAAAAGATTAACCCAAAAAATAAGTGGTTTTAATATTCCTCATAATTCTGATAATAATTTCAAAGCAGAACAAAGAATGAAAGTATGGAAGAAATTCGCTAACAAGATCCTTGTATAATCTATAGACCTATATAGAAGGAGAAGCAATTTAACTCAACCAATTATAGTTTTATCATATTTCAAAAATAAATATAAAATTATCACAAAAGGGACATATTTAAAGGTTACCTAATACTGTGGATAGATTTAGTTTATTGAATTCTTTAAGATCTAATTATTCCATAACAATGACATGTAATAGTTATAATAGTAATAACAAAAGTGCAACCTCCATAACCCTCATACCTCCCGGTCATCATCAAAATCCTCCATTCCCTAATGAATTCCCTCTTTCCTAATCAACATCCATTCCCTCGCATGATAAAAATTTTAATCCAAAACTTAAATAATATATTAAAATACAGAAATTTAGAATTAAAATTAAAAAATAAATTTAAATTACAGTCAATGCGCCATCAATGTAAATCGAAGAATGAGTTCAGCCAAACTAATTTCGAAATTTCAGCCGAACTCTAAGACATTTTAGCCAAACTTTTATAAATTTTTGACTGAACTATTGGGAAAATGACTTTTCTGCCCCCGATTCTCACAAACGTGTAACCCACCTTCGTGATTTTACCCTTTTGGATTCTTGATTCCTCTACGATGGCCTGAACCTAAATTTTGATAATGAGCCTACTTGCTTTGAATAGTTTTATAGTGAACCCATCTGGTCCTCAAGCTTTTCCACTTAGCATTGACCACACTACTTCCTCCACCTCTTTCATTGATACCTTTCTTAGCATCAATTTGTTGTGGTCCTGGTTGAGGATTACTGGAATATGGTTGTTGATATTATGAATGGCTCTAGTCCTATCCTGGTTTTGCTCAGTTAGTATATCTCCAAAATGTTGAGAGATATTGTTGGCAATTTCCTCATGCTTCTGGAGAAGACCCCCTTCTTTGTTTTTTATGGTCGATATTTTTTTTTTCATTCTATGTTGAATCATTTCTTTGTGGAAGAAAGCGGTGCTTTTTTCCCGCATTTGAACCAATTGATACGTGATTTTTGTTGCCATATTTTCTCCTCTTGAGAGATTCTCACTTCCCATTCTTGTTGTAGCTTTAGTTATTCTTGTTTTTTTTGGTGATCTATTTCATTGCAGATGAGGTCATGTTGTAGAGCCTCCATTTTTCTCTCCAGATGTTTTTTGTCCGTGAGGATATTTCTAAACGTTTTCTTGTTCCAGCTCTAGACTTCCTTTTTTTATGTCTTTAATCCTCTGTTGGAATTGATGCATCTTGTTTCCCTGGTGAGACTTGGGGGTGTCCCACCATTCCTTCATTATATTCATAAATTCTGGATGGTCTAACCAAAAGGCTTAAAACTTGAAGGGTTTTTTTTTTGGACTAGAAGAAATTTTAATATTGAGACAGATTTTTTAGTGATCTGAGTCTACTTGGGGGAGGATACAGATCTTTGTCTCCAAGAAAGATAAGAATATTTATTTTGAGAGAAGGAAGCGATCAAGGACAGAGGCAATTTGATGTGTTCCTCGTATTTTTTTGCTATGCGTGTCAATTCCATTGGAGTCAGGAATGTGTATTAGGTTGAGAGCTTCCATAGAGGATTGGAAAGAAGTCGATTCATTATCGATTCTATGGAGACCCTATTTATTTTCCCATATATTTAACACCATGTTAAAATCCACTGCTAATATCATGAATGGATGACAAATTGAGTCCAAGAGGGTACTTAAATATTGCAACATTTTGGTCCTTTCTAGGGCATATGAAGGGCACAGACATTTGTGACATAGAGACTGTTGTTCGTGCCTATGATTCTCAGAACTGTGGTGACTGAGTGTCTAGTGGTGAAAAAAAATGATAGATCCATATGGAAGCCATTCTAGATTGTCATAATACCTCCTTCTGAGCCAATAGAAGAGTTTTCAAGGTGGTTTCATGATTTAAGACAATTCTTTTGGAGGAGACTAGAATTCTCTAAATACAATTTTGTTTCTTGTAGTAGCAGAATGTATGGTTTCTCTTTTATGAGAATGTTCCTCATGAATCTTTTTTACTAGGACCATTAAGGCCTCAAATGTTCTAGGAGGTGAAATTCATTAGAAAATATGAGGAGAGAGAGAGAGTGAGGGCCTTTAACTTTCCTTCATTGATGAGTCGAGCCCTAATTTCCTAGAGGAGTTTTCTCGTAGTTTTCCTTCTTATATTTCTTTTTGTTCCTTTTTGGTTGTATATTTCTACTTCAAGATTTGCCAAAATTCCCCTGTTCACATTGACTTAGGGATAGATTGTTTTAGACTGTATTTCGTTCCTTCTAGAAGGAGATATGCTCCTTTGATTCACTGTATTTTCTCTTCCGGTACTATGTTTATGCCTTTTTTTCCATATTTCCGCAATTGAGATGAGGTCCATTCCTTCCAGTACCTACTCGATTGTGTGTTATTCCAGGGTAGGATCAATTCCCACTGATTCCATATATGTGTCTTCATGTGTGTATTCCTTTTCTGCCTTAGTTTTTTCTTCTTGTGTCTCTCCTTGCTCAAATTATGTTCCTTTCTTTTGGTATCCACTAGCATCGTATGTACTATTGATTTTAAAGAGGGGCTCTTCCCGTTATTTGGCCATAGCCTCAAACTTTTTTTGGTTATTGATTTTGGTCTGGTATTGTTTTGGATGTGATTTCCTTGTTTCTGTTTTTCGAGGTGAAACCTTTGTGAACCTTTCTTCATACTTTTTCTGGTGTGCATGCACATTGTTTTGAGTCAGTTTAGTTTGTGGATAGTCCTGTAGAGGTGTCGATGTTCATGAAATTTCCTACATTTAAAGGCTATGTTCTCATAATATATACTTTGGAGCCATAGTTCATCTATGAATATTATTTTAATCGCCTCTGGCAGAGCCCCTGAAACATCCATGTAGACACAGATCCTGGTGTAGGAGATATAATGTCCTCTCTTTTTACCTTCTAAGATTTTGATGTATTCTCCTATTTCTTCTCGTATTCCTTTGAGGACTGATGATGCCTAGTAATCAGTTGGTAGGGAATATAGTCTTACCCATATAGGGACTCTTGTGAAGTCCTCCTTCTCCGGGGTGAGGTTCTCCTTCCAGCATCTCATGTAGAGGCCAGCAGCCTTGAGGAAGTATGGACTTCCCTCAAATATTTTGTCCTTGTCTTCCAAGAGGTTAAAGAATATTGTGAAGAAGGATTTTGACCAAGTTGTAGCCTAACCTCTCCCTTTTCTCTCCTTTTTTTTGTATCCAGCCATTTAGGACATTTTTCATTGGCCATGTTCCCATAAACTTACATATTACTGTGTGCTCCTGCATTTAGTCCTTATATGTTGCAATGCATGGGTCTTGGATCTCTAGTGTTGGAATCGCTTTGGATTTCAGATTACAATTATTTTTTGTCCCTTTTTTCCTCAAATATTGTTGATCTGTGTGTATCTTCCTTTCTTTGTTGTTTCCCTGGCTCACAGTGTTTGCATTTGCAACCATGTGTGGTCCATTGGTATTATTGATATCTTATAGACATTGTTTTCCCTTGTTCTCTGGTCCAGCTTGTGGAAAAACAGAGATGCCAATGGTGGTAAACCTTGTGAATAAATAGAACTCATGCTCCTTGGATGATGTTGTGGAATTAGGGGCCACCAGGGTGCCCTGCTATAGCTGCCATCATGGACGGAGGACTATGCAACAAGTGATAGTCCAAGAAGATTTAAGATTAGGGTTTCTTCACCGCTCCATACGAACAAATCGTGTATACTCATCTTCTATTGTTTTGTACTATCTTTTTCACAGCGAAAAATATTTTACTAGCAAACATTTGAAACATTTTACTGTAGTGGTCACATCGATATCGATATATATATATATATATATATATATATATATATATATATATATATTAGTCCTAGAGTTTTTTCCTCGAAATAATTTCTAATATAATAAATACACTCAAGTAGTTGGATTATTTCCGTGAAATTTTATCGGATTCTATATAGAAAGGAATTAAAGTGAGTTCGTGCAAGAACGTAATATATCGTTAAAATCACACAAAAAAATACAAAATAAACCATGAATAATATGCTATACAAAAAAAAATAATAAGTGGTTTTCACATATGGAAGCATGGAATAGATAATGCATTTATATGATAAAATACTTCTAATTTTGTTTGTGAGTTTGACTCGGGATATAAATTGGTTATGAGAAGAATTGTATTCTTATATTATTTTACGTACTCAATTCTTTGACAAAACTCAAGTACTACAATTCAAAACCTTCTATATTTCCATATTCTTGTAATATTGGTTGAAGAGCTTAACCCAATAAATAAGTGGTGTTAATATTCCTCATAATTCGACTAATAATTTCCAAGCACAACAAAGAATGAAAGTATGGAAAAAATTTACTAACAAGGTCCTTGTATAATTTATAGACCTATGTAGAACGAGGAGAAATTTAACTCAACCAATTACAGTTTTATCATAGTTTCAAAATAAATATAAAATTATCACAAAAGGGAAATATTTAAAGGTTACTCAATACCATGGATACATTTAGTTTATTGACTTCTTTAAGATCTAATTATTCCATAAAAATGACATGTAACAGTTATAATAGTAATAACAAAAGTGCAACCTCCATAACCCTCGTACCGCCCTATCATCATCAAACTCCTCCATTCCCTAATGAATTCCCTCTTTCCTTATCAAAATCCATTCCCTCGCATGACAAAACTTTTAATCAAAAACTTAAATAATAAATTAAAATACAGAAATTTAGAATTAAAATTAAAGATTAAATTTAAATTACGGTCAATTGTGCTCTTCTCACTAATGAAAGCTAGAGAGAACGAGAGAACGCTAGGGTTTGGGGAATGGTAGGGTTTAGAAAATACTGTAACATGTCAAGAGGAATTTAAGGAAGGGGACTTAGATCTACACAGCTTCTGGTGGACTGAATGGTTGCCGCTTCAGGGGGGGGGAGCGATCCCCTCCTACATAGATGTAACAACAGGGGAATAGAGCAGTAAAAATGTAGGTTCTCAAGGTGGTTCCACTAAGAATGCAGGCCCAGTACTAGGAGAAGAATGGCAAGCTAAAATAAGAGGGCAATGTCTACCACGAGCATTGAAAAAACCAAGATTCATTATCCAAGAAAATAAATTAGATGAGTATAGGAGCTATATGAAGGACCATGCATTAATATGTAAATTCATAGGCATTTGGCCAATAGAAAAGATCTACTCAGATGGATAGAGGAAAAATGGAAACCCAATGGTCATATAGACTTAAAATTTATTAAAGGCTTTTTTTGTCAGTCACAATCTTCTTTGATAATAAGAAATTTGAGGGTGGCACGCACTTGACCTGATAAGCAGGGATTATTTTACACAGTGAGAAGGAAATGTTGTTAGGGCACGATCAGGAACATTTCTTGGCTACATCGGTTTGGGTTCAGCTCTTCGCACTCCCAATAGATTTCTGGGACCCGGAAATTTTAGAAGGAATTGGGAACCCTCTCGAAAACTTTGTGAAAATTGCAGAAACAATGCGTCAAGGTCGGTATACCTCTTTCCCACACATATGTGTGTATATTAATATATCAGAACCGCTTACAGAATCAATTGAACTTGAATATGAAGGTAAAATTTGGCACCAGCTTCTGGATTACGAACATATTCCATTATGCTGCCATAGATGCCATGAATATGGCCACCTTTACAAAATGTGTCCATTAAATAATCCTGAATAGATGCAAGGGAAGTTACCAAAAGAAGCTAATGGGTCACCTGAAAAGGACGATGGATTCAAAGTTGTTACTAGTAAAACGAAGAGCAATAAACAACATGAGAGCCAAAACAGTAATTCAAAATAGAAGTATACACAAAATAGATAAGAGATATTCCAAGAACATGGGGGAAATTAGGAGGGAGAAGAAAGTCCTGCAAATGGACAAGGAAAGGTACCCCAAAAAAACCAGAAGGCTAAACGAAAGGCACCGTAGGAATCAAATGAAGCAGAAGAGCATGGCCCACTAGTGGAACATTCACCAATGGAAATAGAACAAAGCAGGGAGGAACTAAGTTCAGAGGAAGTTGTTTTAAAACGACTCTTACACGAATGGAGGAATATTTATGATCGCTTCTTCCCGGATGATCAGAAGAATCTGTATAAAGAAACATTTGAGAAATAGTTGACATCCTAATCTCATAAAAAAATAATAGCCTTAGAAAACACACCTTCTAAGTATCACAACACCCAACCAAAATGAGGAAGAAAGAAAGGGAGGAAGAATTTACAGGAATCGATCCAAATGGTAGGTGAAATGTTAGTTAATTCAGGAAATCTAATACCATGAACAATGGTATTCCAATAGCTCCAAAAGCTCATTAATGAAAATGATCTCCTAGAATATAGGAGGTCTAAATAGAAAAGGAAAATAGAGATATCAAAAAGACAGGTTAAGATCAGAAAAGCCTCAAGTAATGCTGATACAAGAAATTAAAGTCTCTAGTAAAAAATTAAAATATATCTTGAAAACTTATAAACCTGATTATGAAGTAATTGCGATAGATGCATGTGACAGTGCTAGGGGAATAGCCATCCTTTGGAATTCTGCAGAGATTATGGCATATGGTTGGATTGGGTTTCCTTGTATTCTTACAGGACTTTTTAGACAAAGTGGAATGAAGGAAAAAATCCTAATTTCCTCTATCTTTGGGTCTCATATTCCACGAGAAAGAGAGGAATTTATAAACAGTATAAGAATGCTTAGTAATATGTACACTCAGAGATATTGGCTGTTGGGAGGGGATTTTAACATGATTATGAATATAATAGAAAATAAAGGAAGAGAAAGGGGAGAGGAGCCAGGAATGGAACTATTTAGGGATCTAATCATGGACTTGAAGCTGGTCGATATCCCTACTATGAAAGGTAAATATACTTTGAATAACAGAAGAGGAGTTGTTCATCAAGTGGCCTCAATATTGGATAGATTCATAGCCTCAGAAGCTCTAGTGAGTATGGACGTGTTCTATGAAGCAGTTATCCTCCCTACTTTGGGGTCAAATCACTGGTCGATAAGCATGGAAGTCGACATGAAAGAATGCTAGAAGAAACGTCCATTTCGATTTGAAGCCTTTTGGTTGAGGGATCCCAACTTTTTGGAAAAATCCAAAGGGTGGTGGGAAGCAAGAAAAATTCAGGGCCAAAATAGGATGCGCTCTTTTCAACTTCGGTTGAAAAGTCTAAAGTAGGAAATAAAAAAAATGGAATAAAAATGAGCTTGGAAACATTCAACAAGAAAAGGAAAGGATTCAGGGAGAAATGATGCAAGTACAACAACAAATGATTTCAAATAGAAGGATTGAGGATCTGGCCCTAGAATAAGGAAACCTTCTAAGCCAACTGGAAGGACGCAGGAAGTAAGAAGAAATATTATGGAAGAAAAAATCCCATGTTCAATGGCTAAAAGAAGGGGATAAAAATAAATAAAAAATTCATAAGGAAATGATCCAGAGAAGATAGCACAACCGAATCTTTTCCCTAAAGGACTCAACAGGAAATCGAGTTCCCCAACATAATGATATGGAAACTTTGTTAGTGAATAATTTCAGTGATATACTCACCAAACCGGATCAAAATAGATCTGAAGCTATTGAATGCAACACAACAAACATACCCACAATTGTCAGCAGGGATCAGAACTTGGCTCTCCTTAGGGAAATCACTTGTGAAGAGGTTGAAGAGGTAGTTAGAAGTCTGCTTAAAAATAAAGCCCCAAGCCCTGATGTTTTTATAGCGGAATTTTACCAAGCTTCTTGGTATTTTATGGGAAATGACATATGGAAATTGGTAGAGTAGTCTCGGTGTTCATGACATGTTTATCCAGCCCTAAACTCCACCCTTATCTCTTTAATCCCAAAGCAGGAAAACATGGATGTTCCAGAAGGATTCATGCCTATTTCATTATGTAATTTCATTTATAAGAACTTAATGACGATCATGGTTAAATGGTTGAAACCTATTCTCCCAGCCCTTATTTCTCCTTAACAGACTGGTTTTGTGAAAGGCAGACAAATATTGGATGGTATAGTCATGGCTCAGGAAGCTATTCACTCTCTTCGTACCCTTTAAGATAAAGGTATTTTGATAAAACTCGATCTCTCTAAAGCTTATGAACATTTAAGTTGGACTTATCTTAAAGCAATACTCAAAGTCTTTGGCTTTGATAGAAGATGGATTCTTTGGACATTGTCTTTCATTTCTTCCCCTAACTTTTCAATCATGCTCAATGGTATTCCTTCCAATCCTTTCAATGTAACTTAGGGAATTCATCAAGGTGACCCCCTATGCCCTTTTGTTTTTATTATTGCAGCTGAAGGCCTTGGTCTTCACATCAAATCAAAGATTCGTGGAGGTTAGTTGAAGGGGTTGAACCATTGGGGGCATGATCTAACCCTTTCTCATCAATAGTTTGTTGATGACATTATGCTCTTCTATCAAGCTACCTTAAAATAATCTAACGCCATTTTATCCATTCTCAAAGACTTCATGGAAGCCTCCCGGACTATCATAAACAATGAAAAATCCAATTTATACTTTTTTAATACTAATGTTGTATCTCAGAGATTATTATCTTGTACTATGGTTTTAATTTAGCTACTCTCCCCATGAAGCACTTAGTTATTCCCCTCGGCCTTAATTCTATTAGGGTTTTGAGATGGAAAGATATCCTTAACCGTATTCAAGGCCACCTACATAATTGGGTGTTTAGAGTACTCAATTCTCCTAGTCGAGTAGTCTTATTGCGATTTGTCTTACAGTCTATCCCAATTTATCAGTTATTTGGGTGGGCTGCCCCTAAAACCATTTGCACTAATATGGTGAAGATATTTAAAAAACCTTTGTGGCAGGGTTCTCAACAAACACGTAAATGGGCTCTTCTCTCATAGGATAATCTCACTAAACTCAATAAATTAGGAGGATTGGGATTACAAGACCCATATGTTTTGAACCAGACGATGGGAGCTAAACTTTGGTGGAGATGGCTCTAAGGGGGTAGGGATCTATGGAAAATTATTTGGGAAAGAAAATATTAAATGCCATGTACTACTGCAGGAAAACTAAAGGTAAATGGAGCCCCAAAAGGGTCCAACATCTAGAATATAGAAGCCATCAACATATATCTCATTCGAGAGCACAACTTCTGGGAAATAAGAGGAGGCAACACAACCCTATTTTTGGAATACTCCTAGCAACAATAGGAAAAATTATTCAGACGACTAGACTTAGGAGAGATCTTCCTTTTCACTAGTCTGCCAAACATAAGGTCAGTAGCTAATTACTAGAGTGGGGAGACAGAGGAGCAATGGAGAAAATGGAGAGTTAAGGAATAGTGGTCGAATGCCCCACAAACACATCAATGTAATAATTATGAAAAAGAAATGAGAACCACAAAATTGATTGCAACAAATGGAGAAGATGTCCTGAGATGGGAATATCGTACTAAAGGAATGTTCACAATACAAGAATTCTATTATATCAAATCTAATAATCTACACAGTATAACAGTATTGCTTTGGAAAAAATTTGGGTAGCTAAACATTGGCCAAAAATAGAACATTTCCTTTGGCTTGTTAGTGATATTAAAATCCTTACGTGGGATTAGTTGTAGAAAAAAGTGATGCATGGCCCTTTGCTATTCATAAAGTGTAATAATCATGATGAAAGTATTGAGCACTTGTTGAATACCTAAGATATGGCTGAATCACTTTGGCTGAACATCTCCGCGGTCTTCTAACAAACCGATAGGGACAATACTAGCATCAAACGAACTATTGTAACCTAGAGAAAAGGGGGATATACCTATGAATTCCTTAACATAGCTTGGAGGTTATCTATGGGGTTTCTTCTATGGGCTATTTGGAATGAAAGGAACCGCATAATCTTAAGGGACAAGACTAGACAAAAAGAACAAATATGGCAAGTGATCCTTGAAAATATTCGCGAGACCATCCTAGCTGAGAAATGGGATGAAGAAGATTGGAAAAAAATAAAAATGAAGCTTGCATCCTTGCCATGCTTAACCTAAAACCCCAAATGTTGACTTAGACCTTGTGGAAAAAGAAACAACTAAGGTGAAACCCTCGAGACAAGTTTCAGATGCCTCAACGAGGGTTTCTAAAACTCAATTATGATGGGGCCTCTAAAGGCAACCCAAGATAGGCAGGAGCATGTGGTATATTCTAGAATTCATAGGGTTCCATTTGCAAAATATATGCAATGGAACTAGGGTTTTCCACTAAAAATGAAGATGAATTAATGGAATTCAAACAAGGTTTGCTAATAGAAGTCAGGGAAAGCTACCACAAAATCATAGTATAAGGGGATTCAGCTATGGTAACGAGGGTATTATGGAAGTTGCAACAGGGGACTCAATGGGAGAAAATAAGTCAAATTTGGACGACGACACGCCTAATCTATGAAATAAGTTTGATCATCCATGACATAGGATACCTCATCCCATCGTATGTCTGTAGAGCAGGGAATGAGGCATTTGACTACCTGGCTAATTTGGGGTGTAATCATGTGGGTCGACACTTAGATATTAACCAACCTAACATGGATCAGGAAGAAAAACTACTACCAATCTAGATAATCATTGATAGAGACATGGAGAGTTCTCAAGATCCCTGATCGGGGTGCCACGCGGGAGAAGGGAGAAGTGAGGTGGCACGCGGTGGTGTGCACCATATGGTTACTCGAGAATGAAGGCGACAGATGTCCGGAAGGGCAGTACTATCACACATCAGTTATAATGGCTGGAGATGATTTAGGTGGAGGCCAATTAATCTGCTAGAGAATTTTTGGATACAGCGTCGACGATTTAAGGGGTTTATGAAAGCAGCGGTAAGGAAGGGAGGCATTCTTTTCCAGCTAAATTCTAAAGAAGGAGGTTCAGGAGCAGTGCAAAAGAAGGTTTGAGCTCTGCTGCTTCATCTAGACACTTGGTATGTGGTATATCTCCTTAAAATGCATGCAATTTTCTTCTTAATCACTAATCTATTTTGTTACTCTATAATTATCTGTGATGTGATGTATCCATTCTTGTTCAATTGGTATTATATAGTTCAGTGTCATATTTTTGTTGGAGGTTGTCAAAACTTTGTGGGCTTTCACGGTGCTCAATTCTACAGGCATATTTTTAATTATGATTTCATTTATAGCTCAAATTATGGTTATTTAGTTTTCATAGCCTTGAATCAAGGGGATTTACGTTTAATTTCTTTTTGCTCTCTTTGTTTAAGTCAATTGGATATTGTTTCTATGGTTCTTGACTCATGGGCCTCTACTGTTAATACTTTCTTTCAATTTCTCAGTCACTGTGGTTACCACTCCTTCTGTACCCTGAACGTGGTATGTAATGACATGACACGGGCCTTAGAGTATCATAACTATGAGTTAGAATGTATGGCTACAAATGACTACCATGTTAATGGTGCTAGTCCTAATTATGTCTCTCTACCCGCTCTCCCTCAATTATTCTGTCATGAGACCGGTTCTCTGTTGGGAATGTGGGTGAATTTATGTCTCCTAAGGCCTTAGTATATTCCAAATAGGTCATACTCTATTTATAGAATTTTTAGGGAGGTTTATAGGAGCATCTACTTAACTGGGTTGCACTCTTGTCCTCATTGCTTGTTGGTCTGGATGCCAAGGCATGTCAACTTTCCCCCTTGTCTGTTGGATTCCAAGTGTCGTAGTTTCTCCCTGAAATCACATCCTTATCAAAATAATGCTTGTAATTTCACCACCCTCATAAGGGAGAACGTTGACGGTTATTACTGCTATTGTGGGTACTTTTTACTTTTACATGCATAAAACAGTTATTAACCTTTTGTTGCAATATAGAGGCCTCTATAAATTAACTACAGGAGTTGCTCAATCACTGGCCAAGGAGTTTCTGCAGCATAGTAAATGGCCACAGTGGTTGGTACTTTTGCATACAAATATGGTTAAAGGACAAATGACCAAGAAAGAGGAAAAGGATAAGGGGAAACATAAACAACCTAAGTCTACTGTGGGACTAGTATGAGAGGAATAAAATAAAACAAAGAGGTAATAGAAAACCTCTTCGATTCATATTATATTGGTAATCCTCCGTAGGTTCATAATCTTATTGCTGGATGGGAGAGATACTGTAACACCAAAGAGGAGGGAGGCACTCAGGAGGAAGCAATGGATTTCCTTAAAGACCCTGGTAACACAAGAGGGAGACTATCTCTATTTCACCATTCTATTCACACATAATGAACGCTTAAATGTGTTTTGGCCAAGGCATTCATGATTATACATGAAATGGGAGGTGACCCAAAAGTCACTTATGTTTTTCAAGATATCAAAAGATAGATCTAAGAAATCCGCGTGTCGCAACAACATGGTAATGTTCATCTTGACCGAATAGAGGGCTGAATAGAACACCAGCTGCAAGCCACACATCAGGTGGATATCCCTAGCTCTAGTGTAAAGGATCCAGAACCAATTGAATATTTAGATGATTGACAGAGTACTTCCTTTGGTTTTTTTATGTATTTTGCAGATAGCAGTTACTATTTGCAGTTAGGATATGTTAGAGATAGTAAAATGGACATAGCGGATAGTGGAAGGTTCAAAATTTTCCAATACTGGATGGATTTGAACTCTTTAAGGTGGCCAACACACCTGATTTCCTTTGGGAAGGTTGAGGTTATCAAGTTCTGATTTGTAGAAACCTGCTCCTTTTTTTATTAATAGAAAATAGAAAGGTACTACTAAAGTTACAAAAAAAATAAAAATAAATAAATTTATAATTTAAAATCAAATATATTGAATTAAAATTTAAATATATCATCATAGTTAAATTAATATTTATATATTTAATATGATGATATATTTAATTAAGTTAATTAAATATATATCCCTTTTTTAAAACATAAGCTAAAATTAAATTAAAAATTTATAAAAAAAGTAATATAATATATTTAATAAATATCTAAATATATCAACAAAGTTAAATTTATATATTTAATATGTTGATATATTTAATTAAATTAAGTAAATATATATGCATTAAAAACATCCCTTAATATGATGATGATGATGATGACGATTACCGTCCATTAAGACCAATGCTATCTATCGAACCTTAAGCGAGGAGAAATAATCTAATACGATCAAAGAGAAGGGAAATAAGTGCTCCAAGATCACTATAGGTGGGCTGGATTAATAGGTCAATAATATTGGAAGTGTGGTAGATGGTAGGGAAATGAGAGCGAATGTGAGTAAGAGTCGGGCAGTCTAAAAAGAAGTGTTTTTCATCTTCCACCTGCTTAGAATCACAAATATGATAGATTCTATCATTCCAGGGAGTATTGGGAATAGACCACTGCCCCCTCTCACTCCGAAGCTCATGGGAATTAGTTATTATATTTTCGATGTTCATTTTTTTCTTATTTCCGGACAGCACCACAAGATAATTTTGATTATCAGCAGTGGGGTTGATCACTTCCTTATAGTTCCTTAGCTTCCTTTTACCCTCCACCTCCTAATCCTCCCACAACTTTCCCTTAAACATGGAGGTAATAGTATTTTTTATATTATCTTTGCTCCATACTAAGATCCTCCTTAATTCCCCAATGTTTTAGCCAAGACTGGGCATCCTTATGCCACCCATGCTTGAGGTGAAGGTGAGGGTTTTAACTACAATTAGAAGCAATTTTAGGGAGCCTTTTTTATTCCATGTTGTCAAGCTTCTTCTTATACATAAGATATCTAAATATAGTCGTACTTTCAATGGGGGACAAACCAGATTCGATCACGAGGATAAGATAGGGAATCATTTCAATCTTCCACCATGACTCTCTAGATATAATGCAACCCCAAAATTCACATATGTATAAGACAACATGGGTGAAAAAGGTCTCAAAGAGGAAACTCTTTTTACTCTAAATGTAAAGATTGACTGACTTAAAAATACATAAATAAGCTCAAACATTGAATCATAACTGAAATTTAAAAATATATAAATACAAAAAGTTAAAAAATATTAAAAATTAAAATATTGTAATTAAATTTAAAATGTAATATACTTAATTAACATTTTAATATATCAACATGGTTAATTTTATATTTAAAATGTTAATATATTTTATTAAATTAATTAATTATGGATTCATTTAAATCATTTTCTAACATTAATAAAAGTTATTATCCTATTCTTTTTAATTATAGGTTTTTACATTTCTAATATAAAAAAATTAAAAAAATTAAAAAAAAAAAAATGAAAAAAATGAAAAAAACAAAAATAAAAATAAAAATTTATTAGCATATTAACTTTTACTGCAAAAAGGAGCACGCTAGGAGCATAGATCTGATACTGAAAAATACCTCCTGATGTGCTCTTTCTATCTGTTAGGCTGCCTTCCCAATCTGCATCAGAGAAGCCATGCAACTTAACCTCATCTATCTATCTGTACCATAACCCATACTTAGATGTGCCCCTGGGATACCTCAGGACATGCTTTCCTACCTTCCAAAAGAGCTTGGTAGGCTTAACCATCGCTTGCGAAAGCTGGTTCACTGTATAGCATATGTCCAGTTTTTTATTAATTGAATACATGAGCGAATCCACCAATTGTCGATAAACAGTGGCATCCACTACCTCTGTCGATGTAGCATCCTCTTTCCTCCAATTTATTGTAAGAGGAGTGTCGATAGGCTTGTAGCCTTGCATGTGAAACTTCTCTAGTATCTCCCAGGCATACTTGCCTTAAGACACAAGTAGTTCGCCTTCCCACTGCCATATTTCCAATCCAAGGAAATAATGAAGGAGGCCAAAAACCTTCATCTCGAACTCCTTTGCAAGATTTTCCTTGCATGAGTGTATCAATTGCTCATCACCCGTTAGTATTAAATAATCAACATAAAGAAAAATGATTAAAATCTTACCCTCCACCACAATTTGATACAGGTTTGCATCCACCTCACTCTTGGTGAAGCCACGTCTAGTGAAATAGCTGTCAATCTGTGTGTACCAAGCACGAGGTGCTTGCTTCAGCCCATACAATGCTCTTTTGAGCCTGCACACATGCGACTCACTATTGTAGATCTCAAATCCTTCAGGCTGCTCAATGTACACCTCCTCCTTAATGATCCCATTAAGGAAGGCAGTCTTCACATCCATCTGATAAATGTGCCAACCCATCTACGCTGAGAGAGCAAGGATGGCCCGTATGAAAGAATGTCATGCGACAGGTGCAAAGGTTTCTTCATAGTAAATCCCCTCGATCTGTGAGAAGCCTTGGGAAAAAAAAATTTCCTTATACTTCTCGAGACTCCCATCAGTAGCTTGCTTTACCTTGTAGATCCATCTTGATCCTACAACTGATTTACCAACCAGCCTTGGAACAATCTCCCAAGCATTGTTTCTGACAATGGAGTCATACTCCACCATGGCATCTACCCATGTGGTCTCCTGCACTACTTCTTCAAAGAAAGATGTCGTTGTCACGATACACTTGATCATAAGAGCCATGTATCTAGTATAACAGTCATGTGACTGTCTTTTTCTGTGCTGTGATGTAGGGACTCCTACATTCCGTGTCGCATCAAGCTTCAGTCTCTCATATTCTGTGGTACACTTTCTGCCTTGTCTGATGTTTGGTTTTGCATGAGTGGACTCCTCCACTCCATGAATCTCCTCCTATGTCTAATCCAAATCTAGAGGCTCATCTTTGGGAACAAGAAGTTCCTCCTCTGCATGCAAGTGTAGCTCCCTCTCAAGCGACAACTTCAGGGCTTTCACCTCATTGAATTTTATATCCCATTGTACCACATTCATTCGAATGTTTGGCAAATACACAAGATAATCATGGGGTGTTTCTATGTACCCCACAAATATCCCAACTTCTGTAGTGAGCTCCAGCTTCTTCCTGGTGTCCTTTGTCACATGAATGTAAACAGATGAGCCAAAAATCTTCAAATGAGAAATATCAGGCTTCTTACCAGTAAAATCTTCTTTAGGTGTACTCATGCCAAGTAATCTATGAGGACAACGGTTTTGCACATAAAACACAGTGTTGCATGCTTTCACCCACAACTGCATCGGTAGGCCTTGGTCATGCAACATAGCTCGTGCAAAACCCACGATCGTTATGTTCTTCCTCTTTGCAACCCCATTTTGATATGGGTTATGAGGCGCTATGAGTTCTCTTCAAATTCCTTCTTTTCTACAGAAGTCTTTGAATTCGCTCGAGATATATTCACCACCATTATCACTCCGTAGAGCTTTCACTTTCTTCCACAATTCCTTCTCCACCAATGCTTTAAACTCACAGAAATTTGAGAATGTTTCACTCTTCTTATGCATGAAGAAGATCCAAAATCTACAAGAATAGTCGTCAACAAAATTAACATAATACCTGTGTTTTGCTGTTGAAGCAACTAAGAAAGGTCCACACACATCTGTGTGAATTCTCTCAAATATCACCAAAGCACGGTTTTCCTTCTCATGAAAGGTGGTCTTCACAAACTTACCCATAGTACATCCCTTGCACTGATCTGACTGCGCAAGAGTACCCCTGGGACGTCTAGTAGAAATATATTGCAAAATATTCAAAGTGCCATGGTGAAGATGGCCCAATATCCTCTACCATAATTCGCCCTCATCCAGGATCACCACTTCTTCTGCTTTTGCCATCATTGCAGAACAGCCATCTACCTCCAGCTTGTAGAGATTCTTAACTTGAGTCCCTATCTTCTTGGTTTGACCCATTGTTTTATGTCGAAGGAAATCTTTTCCCTCACTGAAAACAACGTCATAACCTTTGTTTTCCAACATTGCGACCGAGACCAAGTTCTTCTTCAAACCTGGAACATGCATAGCTTCTTTCAAAAATAATGGATTACCAGACTCCCTCTAAAAGGTAATGGTCCCAATGCCGGTCACACTGTATCGACCATCGTCACCCATCTCTATATGCATTTGGAGGTCATTCTCCTCCAGATCACTGAACAACTCCTTGTCTCCCGTCATATGGAAATACGCACCACTATCAAGATGCCACACTGATCCCATTGCACTTGAAACAAAGCATGTGATAAAGGAGAAATCAAGTTCAAATTGCAATGCTAAGGCCTCTCCAGCTGCAGCTCTAGTAGCCTTCTTTTTCTTGTTCTTCTGTGGGAAATTAGTGGCGAAATGCCCATGTTCGTGATAGTGAAAACACTTCACTTTGGACAAATCCTGCTTCTTGCCTTTAGCTTCATATTTTGAAGGAAATTTCTTCCCCTTCGCTTTCCTTTATTTGGAAGCCAAAGATAAATTTTCTTCATCTTCATTTTTTGATGAAGAACCATCCCTGGTACTCCAACTTATCTCCTCCTGCACATGATCTGACCAAAGTCACTCCCATCCCAGCAGTTTCTCCTGTCCATTGATATAGTCTTTGTAGCTATGCCAACTCTTCGGAAGCCCAAGGAGAGCCAAGCTCACCAATTATTCATCATCAACAGTAACCCCCACACTTCCCACTTCATCCTTGCAGTCTATAAACTTCGTGAGATGCTTTGGAATACTATCGCCCTTCTCCATTTTTATTTTTCTGAGCTTTTCTTTAAGCGCCAACTTCCTCTGGTCGCTTCTGCTTTGGAACAAATCTATCGAAGCCTTCCACATTGCAAATGGAATGGCTTTCTTGTGAAGGATGGACACAATATGGTCCTTCACACCTTCCAACAAAATTCTTCTTGTCTTTGCTACCTTCTTTTGCCATGCGTCAAGTCCTGCAGCATCACTAGAATCTGGCTTAGGAACATTGCTATCAATGAACTCCTTCAGTCCATTATCATCCAGAACTACCTCCATCCTATCCTTCAAGGCTATGTAATTTGAGCTGCCATCAAGGGCATACTCCAATCTCAACCCATTGAAATACATTTCAATGTATACTCAACTTCTGCACCAAGAATTTTCTGCAGCAAATTCGAATTGTCCACTAGCACAAACTCAGCAATTATTCACAATTTCAATCTTCAAGTATTAGCACTACTCCGATACCATGTAGAAATTATATAAAATAAGCATGCATATATCGAGATTCCCCTAATCTAACAATATTTAACTTCTTGCTAAATACATAATCATTCCATTGTTAATATTTTGCGGAAAATTAATTGCAAACACATATGAAGCATAAATAAAAACAATCGCACATAACATAGTTGTTTAACGGGAAAGCCTGAAGCTGAAAACCCAAAATATCATATTATGTATCATGGAGATCACGTAACAATCTCATACAAAGCTTAGTACATCAAACTCTTAGTACAATACAATCGTCACTTACTAACAAGATGAAATCTGCAAATCCATGCACTGATTTCTACCCTCCTGATAGCCTGCCTCCACTGCGCAATCCATGCTGAAGAATAGCTATGAATGAACTCGAACTACCCTTGCCTTGATTGTGCAATCCTCATTGGAAAATCCAATGTGTGTGTGATGCAATCAATGCATCACTATAGTCACAACAGATAGTCCATCTCACCCTTTCACCTACCTCTCCACTGGGTCTCCACTGGAACTGACATGCACTGTAGTTAACTATTGTATTTATTCAGTTCATTAATGAGTTATTAGTTGTGAATTAATTAACTAATTAATTCACTCCACTCTAACTAGTGTATCATTCAGTTAGACTGGATACAACTAGCTCAACTGAGTCTAACTCACTTTAACTGAGTTAAACTGAATAGAACTCCATGAAATACTCTTCCAACTCTATCATAATTTTTCCACTTCAGTTCTAACTGAGTCCTCCATGCGTGAACCGCCAGTAAACCCTAGGAATTGCGTAATTTCTTTAGCCCACTGATTTTCCAAATCTGTATACTGAAATAAAGTGCCCCAAGAGAATAAGTTGTTGTTTATTGTCGGATTATTATTAAGGGCTAATAATAATTGATATGCATCTATTTTTAGATCAACAATCTATAAATAGACTTTGCCCAATATTCTAAAAATAGAATTTCATCTATTTTTCCAACTTTACCAACCATCCACAAATAGCACCCTGCAACTTCTGAAATATCATCACCATGTCTAAAAATAGAGATAGTCTAAAAATAGACTTGCACCTAAAAATAGCCTGCTGGCCCACTTAGTGAAGGCGAATCATTTTCACTAAGCTCATCATCTTATTGAATCTCAACAGTAATTCTGCTTGTTGAACCTAGGATTCAAGCTGCAAAAATTCAATCTTCTCATGTGCATTTTGGAGAGAGATTTGAATATCTCTGAGAGTGCCTTTGTTGACTTTAACTGTGCTTTCAACAATAAACATGATTAAATTTCTCAATAATTCTAATAATTTTTCAATTCTCACCATTTAGAAAATAACTATATGCAGATAACACTTCCAAAGAGATTTCAATTTCTAATACACTCAACACCTTACTCTCTTTTCTTTCAACCACCAATGTGCATATAAATCAAGATATGAGAGAAGTATGCAATATACTCAATGAAACACTTCATGTTCAGTTCAACTCACCATGGGTATAACGACCAACACATGAAATTCATGGAGAGGAAGAAGACTAATCTATCTCTAGCAGCCGATGTTTCCAAAGTTCAAGAACTTCTCCAGAATGAAGTAAAAAGCATTCAATGCCTTTTGAATCTCCCAGCTTGTTGAATGTTAAAAAATAACAGTTGTAATACAAAGACCAAGATGAGATATGGCATGTAAAAGTCTCGACTGGAATAATCTCTGATGCTTTATGAGTCCAACACACAATATAGAAATGAATATTCCCTTGAAAACAACAAAATCGACTTATATGCTGGAAATTCAAGATTATTTCTCATTCAGGTTTGCACATACAACAGAAAAAATATTCAATTTGTCATAAAATATTTCACAAATATTCACCTCTATTTTTTTGTAAACATGGAAATGCAAAATGCAACTCTTCAAATTTCAAACTGGTTGAATTTCAATACAATTTTAAATTCTCTCATATGTTCTTTCTACTTCCCATGACATCGACTCATATGTCTGGAATGAACATGAAGAATGACTAATATGAAATAAATAGCTCATATTCATGTAGTTGCAACATATACCACTATCACAACATATATTAAATGATACATATAAACCAACTTTCAAAATAATGCAACACAATACTTCACAGTCCATGGTGTCACCATGCAAATATAGACTTCAAACCAACGCAAAAAGAAATAAAAGAGTTTTATCTCATATACCAAGATTTTGAAGGTTTGAACAATTCATGCACCATAAGGACCCAACCAACACTTCAATGCATCAAGCACTAGATAGAGAAATTTTCATATGTATATGACAGTCGTTGGGTGTTGCGCTCATCCTGCTGTCACTTACTCTCGGCTCCAACACTCTTCCGCTCGTGTACTATATCACCACCACCAGAAACTCCCTTCTGATGCTCCTCACACTCCTTTGTGAAGGTTGAATGTTATTTATAATGCTGGAGTGGTTTTCAGAATTTTACACCATGTGGTGAAAGGGCAAGAGGCAATGGGAGTGAGGAGCGCTATGGGACTGAGGAGCATTGTGTGACTGAACAACGCAGTGGGAGTGAGGAGCGATGTGGGAAAGAGGAGTGTTGGGGGAGGTGGACCGTGTCAAAGGAGGGAGGGGAGGTGAGCGGGAGCATGGGAAGGAAATGTGAGGGAGGTGGAAGGCCGTCGGGAGTGATGGAAGTGGAGCCGAAGGGGACGAGAAGCAGTGGGCGGGGAGGTGGTGGTGGGAGAGGTATGATAGTTCACAATTCAGTGAACCTCAGGAATATGTGGAGTGTTATGATCCATTTACACTGGAAGGTGCAGTTTCCATTGCTTTCGACATGGCCTCCATTTGTGCAGGTAATAATAGTGAACTGGGAAACTTTCATATTTTAGCAAACTGGGTAGTGGAAGTGGTACCATTTTCAATATGACTAGCGTCGCTCGGAGCAGGTAGTGTAGAGTGATGTTTCCAATTTCAAAAAGGAACATCTACCTTATCTCACGGAAATTTACAACTACCTGGTCTTCAACAACTATTATGACATGTGGAACAAATTTTTTAGTTCGGTTCTTGTCAATGTACGCCCAACCTTTCTTGATTACAGGACAGATTTCGTAGAGGAGTGATGAAAACTACGAACAAATAAGGTTTTTTTTTTTTTTTGCAAGAAGTAGAGTGCACAATAGCGGAGAGACTCAGATGAGATCACTCGGTGCAATTACATCGTAGACTTGACAAACAGAAAGGCCACAAAACCAATGGCTCACAATAATTAGGCAGGGTAGGAATAAACTTAACACAAAAACACACAATGAGGAAGAATGCCACTCATCATGGCTCTGATACCATGTTAAACACACACATGGTGGGTGAGAAAAGTAAACACACACAAAATAAAGATAAGCATTAGTTTCCTATTACCATTGATATGATGTATATTTATAATACAATGAGGTGACCCTTGGATTCCACATTCCAAGGTCACTTGGACTCCTTTTGTGATGGTTCAGCTTCCACACCTACCCATAGAGGATTAGGTGTCCAACAGATTGTAATCCAAAATAAAAATGGTCTTCCAGAATGAGATATAGTGGCGAAATATTTGGACAACTTGAACAACCACCAAGGAAATCTTTTCTACGTATGAATACTTCACATCCGTATCATTGAGATTACGACTCAAATAATAGATCAAATTTTCTGTCCCATTTTCTAGTTGGACCAATACCATAGCAATGGTCATATCAGCCGTGATGATATATAAAAAATAATCACTTTGATAATTGGGGGGATACATTAATGATGCCTGGACAAGATTATCCTTGAGAGCATCGAAAGAAGCTTGCGCAACTTGGTCCCAAAGGAAGGAAATCCCCTTTTCCAAGAATTGAGTAAATCCTTTAGCCATTTCAGCATATTTGGGTATGAACCTCCTTAGGAAGTTAGTATTTCCCTGAAGTTTTTGTAACTGAAGAAAATTTGATGGCACAGACAAATCAAGAATGGCCTGGACCTTTAGTGGGTCTATTCGAATTCCTTCTTTTGAGACGATGAATCCTAGTAAATAACCAGAACCAACACAAAACACACATTTATGTGGATTGAGGCGTATTTTGTAGTGTCGGTAGTGTAAAAATATAGCTCTCAAATGCATTGGGTGATCAGACCTATTTCGTGAATGAACAGGTAAATCATCTAGATAGGGTTGAACAACGTGCTTGATGTCATTGAAAGCATAATCCATTGCTCTCTGAAAATTTTCCCCAACATTCTTTAAACCAAATAGGAGTTTTCGGTAAGAGAATGCACCTCGGGGACAACTGAATATCGTCTTATATTGGGCATTTGGGTGGATATTGATTTGATTGTAGCCAGAAAATCCATCCATGAACAAAATGATTTCGCATCCAGCACAATCGTCAATAATTTGGTCGATAAAGGGAGTAGGATAGTTGTCTTTTGGACAAGCAAGATTGGCATCCCGATAATCGATGCACACTATGATGGTTCCTTTTTTTTATGACAGGATTGATGTTGGAAACCCACTCAGTTAGCGGAATAGGGTAAATGAAACAAGCACGCAAAAGTTTTTCAAGCTTTAATGGCAGCGACCATTTTTAGATGAACAGGATGAAGGCATTGATGTACCGACCTGAGATCAGGGTACATATTAATCCTATGTTTAAGGATACTAGTATCTATGCCTGGAATTTCCTCATAAGACCAAGATATTACATCATGAAATTCATGAAAGAGAGAGCGATACATTTTGAGTTTTGGTGGAGAACAAGAATTGCTGACATGAATGTTTTCTAAAATGCCGAGTTTTGTCGAAATATCGATAGAAATGGTTTCTTCAATATTTGAAAATTTTCACTTGGAATCAATTGCATTAATAGGAAAATAATTCTAAAAGAAAGTTTTGATCGATGGGTGATATAGTTCTCTCATATTATCTTCATCATAATCTGGAAGATGGGAATTATCATGATTATTTTCCCATTGCTCTCCTTCTGACATCATGGTTTCCGTAATATTCTCATCTGTCAAGAAAGTTGAAGGAAAAGGATCATATGGAGTACCATAATCTAATGAAAAATCTACCCAAATGACCGATAACGATGATTTCGGATTCGCCACCAAAGCAAGATAGATTGATTGCTATGCCAAATCAATTGGGTTGGGCAACATAAACTCATCCAACGTAACAACTTCGGAATTGTCTCTACTCTTCCTTAAGGAAGATGGAGTGGAAGAGTTCATGTAGTAGGTCTTTATGCTTTCAATTTCTGTGGCGTCGTAGGTGGCATTAATGCAAAGGTTCCCATGAGATTGGAATCCTTTAAGAGTCCAACACCAATGTTCTGAAGTGCGATTTGGGGTGTGTGAACTAACAGAACACTTCCAGTTACATGGAACTGGAGGCAAAGAAGGATAGCTCATTGATGAATATGATGACACCTTTATGTGGAAAGGCGATCATTCTAAAATATGTAGAAACGATCATAGTCATAGCATATACACATGGCCTTCTGAGTAAAATATTATATTCAAGGGGTTTGTCAACGACCTCAACTTCAACATTCACTATTTTCCCCCCTAGTTCAACATGTAGGTTATTGATAACACCAATAGGGTTATATGTACATCCGTCGAAAGTTTTCAACGTCGTTGGTGATTGAGATAGGAGTGGCGCGCCAAGTGACTTCTAACAATTTAGAGACATAATGCACATATGATTAAAGACTACGATATTGGAATCTGTCAGATCAATTCCACCAATTGTGGACAGCAAAGCCTGTTTCTGGGAGGGAAAATTTTGAAACACCTCAAGCGCTGACATAGTTGAAGGTGATTGAGCCAAATCTTCAACTATATTATAATTTTTAGTAGCTCTAGCTCAAGGATTAAATGTATATTTATGAACGACTCCCTTCGGTGGCTTGATTGTCAATTCAGGAATAGCAGGTGGGAGTATTTATTTCATAGATGGATACGTGGTCGAGGTAGTAGGTTGATCAGTACCTTGACTACCGTAATATTTATTACGCTTTGACACTAAAAAATCAATCGATTGCTTCGTGACAGATAGCATAAGAACTTTTGAAATAGAAGCTAGATCCGTAGCAACCAAATTTGTGTCCGGATTCAAAAATGGATCTGTCAATTCAACTGATGCATTAGAGGTCTTAACCATTTTTTAGACTTTACCATGTGGAGGATAATATTGAGAAAAGTGTTCCTAATTTAATATTATACAAGGGTAACAAGGTTTCTAATTTCCCGTTGATTGATCAAATGATATTTCCTGTGGGGTATAAGTTTGTTTTTTCTTTGATTTCCCTTTTTTCTTACTTTTGGGTTGCTTATCGCTTTTCCCTTTTCAGATGACATTGCATGGATTTTGGAAGAAGGTGAAAGATTAGATGAAGTAGAGTGATGTGTGCTTGCAGTACTGATCATACTATCTCTCGCATGAGAGTCCTTAGATGGAGGAGGAATAGTAAAATTAGATCACGGCACGTTGGGAATTTTCTCATAGAGCATGCTAGACTGATTATAAATCAAGTCTAAATATTGGGCATGAGAAATGACCTTCTCTTTTCCAATGATGCCACCCTTAGCCACATCCTCAGTTATAGATGGTAACAGGGACTTAATGAACCACTCAGCAAGAAGCTAACCAGGAACAAATGTCTTAACCATTCTATGAGGATGACACCACTCATGAATATGATCAGAAATGTGAGTAGCATTAGTATATTTAAAATTAGTCAATAATTATGTTCCAATTTCATATCGTATGGGTAAGTGGAAGTGGGTCAAAAAGATAGTAGCTAGGGCATCCAAATTATCAAAAGAAGGTCTTGGTAGCTCAATGTACCATTTTGAAATCGGACCAGTGAGTGTATGCTGGAAAAGACGTAGTCGAATAGAATCATCATTTAGGGAGTTAGATGAAAACCATGAATGATAAGTCATAACATGAGTTGACGGGTCTTCCCTGGGGTTTCCATTGAACTTAGGAATATCCGAGGGTAATTTATGAGGTATCACTGGCCACCAAGGAGCATAGTTGATTGGATCATTGGTAAGCCAGTTTAGATCTGGTAATTCTAAAGTTGCAATAAATGGCAACTGTCGATTGAGGTCGGGTTGAGCATAGCCAGGGTATGATGGAATTGCTTAGGCACCAGGTCTTTAAGAACCATCGTAAGGAATTTGTTGCTGGTAAATAGATAGGGGTTGTTTTGATAGGAAAATGCTTGAGGATTCTATTCACCAAAACCTGGATACACTACTTGTTTAAATGAAGGATGTGGCATTTGTGCTTGTGGCTACCAAGGGGCCTGTCCACCAATATTATAACCCAAACAAGGATAGCTTGGATTTATTTGTGGATATGTATAACCTGGTTGTGACTATGACATCCTATAATATGGTAATCCATCTTATGAATAAATGATTCCGGATACAGGTGGTTGTTGTAAACCAACTGAATGGGTTGGAGTCTGAGAGCCCAATACTTGGGGGTATTGGGTTGAAGGACCCACCTGAGATGGTTGAGGTACAACAATTTGAGTCTATAATAGGGGTAAAGATGTATTAACAAGTGGGGTTGATGTGGGTGCAACAAGTTGAACCAGTTGATATGAGTGTACAACCGTTTGTTGTTAGATAGGAAGAGTGGGCTACCATTGACAAACATTCATTCTGACATTAGGATGACCAAAAAATAACGGAGTACTATCGCAGTGGGTGACCTTAGGTTTCCCCCCAGCATGAGGAGTATCATAAGATGGAAAATATTGTTCTCCAAATGTAGGGAATCCAGTCGAAATTGAACTGGATGGAATATACCCTGATGTAACAGCTTGATATTTCCCCGACGATGTGTATATAGGATCAAGCCATTCAGTACTCACTATAGATTTACCAGTTAGAATACAATACATGACATTAGTGAAGTCCATGGGTTTGAGGATGCACCAAAGAAGGTTCCAGATAAGGATTGGTAACTAGGTGGGATAGAAGGGCCACCATGTAAATGTGACTCTGGTGAAGTCGTGAACATCGACGGGGTAGTGAGAGCAGGTGTTGTCACAATTGGAACAGATGTTCTAGCCGAAGAGGTTGGCTCAGGCATGGATTTTCAACCAAATGTATACCCTATTAGATCGATGGGAACTCTAATAGACACCAGATAAACAAAATAAAAGGCAGGTGATTGAGGAAAATACTTGTACAGGTAAAGTTCCACCCCAAAATGAGTTGGACTTTAAGGTGTTTCGTCTTGTGGAATTTCTTTAATCCAAATTAAACCAGGTGAAAGGATTTCGCCGTCGGGCCCAAAGTATATTTCAAGAGGTTGAATGCGCGATATGGGAGACTAAATGGGTACAATAGATTGTGGGGCGACCAATACAGGAACAAATTTTGGTCGTTCAATTTCGGGATTCAAATGTTTTGTGAAAAAATAGACAGGATCTGGATCAACTTTCAGCTGAACAATGTCGATTTATGGAGGTATGGTCTCACAAATTGGATGAATCGTGATCACGGGTAGATGTGAGGACTCCGTCTCGACAATAGTAGATGAAACAGGATTTGTACAAACAACTCGTGCCGAATCTGGTATATGTGAGGATGATGTCACACCAGAGGTACTGATAGTGCTAGTTTCGGTAGAGTGATGTCGCCTTCGCCAACCAGAAGTGGCTTCCGGTGGTAAATTCCATTTCAGTGCTATTCTATGTGAATGATGGGGAAAGGGATGTTCTTATTCCATGATGAATGCTTTATTTTATGACCAAAAACAACTAAACAAAATAAAACTGTAATTCTAGCCAAAAGGTTTACTAAGAAACTGTGAACTGCAGAATACCTCCTGGCAGGCAGTCCCCCCGAATGTTGTGTTTGGTGTATCACAATTTACAAGATGGCCGACTTGGTTCACTATGGATGGATAAAAACCTAAACTTTTCCTCACAAATATACCCGAAGGTACGTGGAGGCCCAAGTCCGTGTTAGCGTTGCCTAATGTCAAACCATACAATGAGAGCACCCCTTTACACGTTTCATACTAGAACACCACCCAATATATCCGAAGGTACGTGGATGAGCTCTGATATAATTACATGCATGGAGTGAGGTATCACACTCAGAATGTATCGCAAACAATTAACGACAACTGCTATGTTTAACGACGTCAAAACACGTCTCTAGCCTAGACCTTCTAAATGTTATTGTTATGGTTCCAATGTTTTTTTAGGTTAATTGATGTAAATTTTAAGTTTATATTGTTTATTAATTTTCCTTTTAAGGTTCTCTATGATGATGTGATGGAAATTCCTAAAATGCAAACTAAAATGATAAGCAAACTTTTCAATTTTATCTTTTTCAATGAAAATCCTAGTTACTAAGGGAAAGAGCAATCAATTTTGAGAGCAAACAATAAAGAGCACAAACTAATATGTAGCTTTCCTAACTTGTTCCTATGCAAAAAACATAATTCACTATATGAAAATGCAGGTTTTTCTTTTAAATCTCCATAATGTGAATGCAAAATGGAAACTATATGCATCAAATCAACAAAAAACAAATGCTTTCTTCTTTGAGAAACGATGAATTTAACAACAATTTCTCTTTTAGTAAAAATGAAGAATGGAACTACAATTTTTCCTATATGAAATGAATAATTTAACGACAATTTCCTTTATGAAAAAAAATGGATCTAATGTAGAAATAAAATACATTTCATTTGTGTTAGTATGAATCTTAATCGCAAGCGTACAAAAAAATCTCACTTTAGTTGTGCATAAAAAACGACCCTAACATCAAATATGGTTGCCAATTTCTTTAGATATGAAATTATTTGACCAAGATAAATGTTTCAAAATATAGATCTATGTAGAAAAAGACATTAAGAATTAAATAAAAACAAGAGTTGCTCGATGCATCCAATAGACAACACAAGAATGTTTTAAAGAATTTTTGTATTTTTTTAACACCTAGGAAGGGAACATAGAAAGATGTTACTAGTCCCCCTCAATGGGATGGATTCTTATAAGTCATCAACATCTCAGATCTAAAATCTCTCTCTCTTGATGGTGTAGAAAACTCAGACAAAAATGGAACTGAAAGGGAGCTCACAAGAAAAAATGGTAGCAAAATATGACAATGATGGTGGATCAAAGTGAGACCAAAAGTATAGATCCAGAGCGATCTTTACGCAACAAAAGGTAGTGAGTGAATGGAAAAACCATTCTATTTATAAAAAATCATTCAGTTAGTCTATATATTGGTGCAAATTTAAAATATTATTAACCAATTCTAGGTCCAACTTTTATGGAATATTTTATTATATTTGTTGGAGGGAAAAATAATTTGACTTTGGTCAAATCCCTTTATTTGTAAATAATAAATAAATACATGAATTATTTATTATTTTAAGGATGTGGTTGAGTAATAATAAAATAAATAACTATTTATTCAATTATTTATAAATGATTTAGTCAAATTTAACAAGGAATATTATTTAAATAAGGTTTAAATAATTGTTCTTAGAAAATAATGAGATAAATAATGATTTATCTAATTAATTTTCCTGTTTTGGATTAAATATGACCAGGAATATTAATTAAACTATTGTTTAACTAATTATTCCTTGAGGAAAATCAAACAAATATGGATTTATTCAATATTTCCTCATGGGGTTTCCTGTTTAGACCATAAACAACTTAATAAATGCGGTTTACTAAGTTATTTTTCATAGTGAAAGAAATTTTACTTAGGGTAAAATTGGTCTTACATGGTGTACTTTGGTCCATCTAATAGTAACAGGTTAGATGACCAAAAAATGGTGTAACAGATTGCCTCCCAGCGTGCGAGCATTAGGAGCTAATCGTATGACCGAAGTACGTTGTAAGAACTCAATCACTTGACACTGAAGGGGAAGTCAGAGAGAGAGAAATATAAGGTAGACCAAAGCATTAGAGTACTAGAACCTAAGGAGGTGAGACTTACAGGTGCGACAAGTCTCTTTTATGAGTGAGTACCTGTGCTATAGGCAGCAGGGGAGGCATACCTATGCCCACCAAGACAAAGTACAAAGAATGATGCGTCCAGTAAACAATGGACTGAACTATATAGTACATGCTGGCATAAACATGAGCCAGATAAAAACATGATAATAAATCCCACATACATATTGTTCCTCGGATAACAGCCAAGACTTATATAATAATATCTAAGTACATGAGATAGAACTACAACCAAAGTGTCCCTGTAAATAGGAAAGGACTCTGAAAGTCTAACTGATACATGCAAACTAAAAGGCATTGCAAGATGCTGAGGCCGACATCATCAAATCTATGGAGCTACATCAAAGGCTGTAATGAAGAGGTCATCTGGGCATGTGGGGGGATACCTGAAGGGCCACCCCCTCATGAGGTCCGAAAACATCTCACACACACCCGGGAATCACCAGTACAATCTGCTGCATCACTGAACCATCGAGTATAAAAATATTGATCATGCCGTAAGGAGCTAGAACTGAGAAACAATCAAGTCAAAGGACAATAATGAGTCCCTTTGCCTGATCTGAGGCACCAAACAAGAGTGGAAGCTGGAACCAAGGTACACCACCCTCTAGACCTGTCTTCTGGAATGAATGATCTGATGTCGACAGAAGGAGGTTCGCCATAGGTGAGGCAATAAGGGATCCTTAAATAAGGAACGAGAGAAAATAGTAGAGCGACTGAAAGGCTGACACCGGGGATGATGATGAAATGGGGGGTATTAAGTAGTGGGTAGATGACTTCCCTTGTTAGAGCATAAAGGGCATGGATGACCTGACAGCAACTCACAAAATATCAGAGGGGATAGGGGATAGTAGGACTGAAAGCCATAATGTTCAACACAAGAGAGGGACCAAGCAATGAAGGATGGAGGAATATAGTGGGATACAAAGCGACTCAAGATAGAATCCATGAATGTGATGATGACTCAACTCAGATTCTCTAAAAAAGGGCGAATTGATGATGCTTCCACACAAAAAAGGTCTGGTGGGGACCATAAATACATGAGTACAAGATGGTTACTCAGGACAAAAATCGACACGAGCATGGACAAGTATGGAGACAAAGTGGTGCCCCAAGTACAAGTGTTGTAAGTGAATAAATTTGATTTTGAGCAGTGGTGAAGTGACACTTCTTGGAAAAAATATGTCCTTGTGAGGTATAAAATCACAAAAAACTAAGAGATATCCATTTGAGAGCTTAGTTAGAGCTTTCCAACGGTATAGACGGTTTCTCAAACTGAGCTACGGTTTGGCAGTAGCAGGAAAAAGAAAAATCAAAGGTTTCTCTTTTAATAAGGAATTTTCCCTCCAAATTCACTCATTTGCAAGTGTAGCTGTGGTGAATGTAGAGATGAGAGAAGACCCTAAATCTTGTGGTGATTGTAGTGGACAAACTGACCATTGGAATCGAGATCTGTCAGTTGCAGGTAAGAGGCCTAACCCTAATCTTTCATTTCAGTGGATTGAAAGTTCAGTTTAGGTGCCCAGAGCTCAGAGACAGACCCCTGCTCCTCTTCACAGCCGGGTCACACTTTTTGGGAAAATATCTGCGACCTAGGTAGCAAGTTTTGGGCAAAAAAGTGCCAACTGTACCAAGATTTTTCCTGAAAAGTACGACCTATCAGAGAGGTGTTTTTCTATGTTTTTTTTTTTTTTCTGAGAGCTGGGTTTTTATGGTTGAATGCAGTCTTTCATTTCTATACACTAAAAAATATGATGGTTTTTTGCAGATATGGCAAAAGTACGGATCAACTGAAGAGAGAGAGATACCTGGACACATTACAGTCGGAAATCCAAGAGGATCATGGTGTCCATAGTGCATTGGCCAGGTTTGGGGTTCTGAAGTTTGTGGAGAACCCTTTGATGAGAGATGGAGAGGCCTTGTTGGCCTGGATTGTTAGTTATTGGGATTTGGAAAATGTGGTATTTATAGTGCAGGAGCACTGAATTGAGTTGATGGTCTAGGATATATATTTTCTGACTGGTCTCCCACCACTTGGGATGGTGGGAAATACTCAGTCAGTGTTACGGCGAGGGTAGAACATCATGGATTTTATAGAGCGCCATTGCTGACTAGGCCTCCATGTCAAGGAGACACGGATACCCATCAGGGATCTAGAGCAATTAGAGACTCGTGTTGTAGCCACAGCGGTGCTATAGATCCTGGGAAACCAGGCACTCCACCACATCACTAGAGGGAAGATAATGCTTGTTGAGAGTGTTTTGAGTGGGACCTACTATGGGTGGGCCCAGATGATGCTGTCATCATTGAAATGATAGTTGTCACTATGGAAGCGGCAAGTGAACCATGACGGTGCATATGGTACAGTGTTGTGCTCTCTCTTCTTTGAGAAGATCCCGACACTTCGACCGTGAATATAGCTCCAGGATGGGGGCCCGAGGGAGCCCAGGATGCACTAGTAGGGGCGACTACTATGCAGAGGAGGAGGTGCGGCTGTTAGATGGGTGTTTCGACCTGATTTTTTTTTCTCATTGGGATTAGATGCCACTATACATAAACGACTATCCATATAGTGGGATGAGTTATCATGGGGACCCAGACTTGCCACTGCTGCTTGGTTGAGTATGGGGGCTCGATGGTAAGTGACAAGTTGCTAATATTTTATGTGCATTGTAAAGTTTCAAAATATCGTATATGGTATTGATTCTTTTAGTTTTGGTATGCAGATATAGCACCGGTGAAATCGGCAGGGTACAGGGGATGGCCTGTAGTATCAGGAGCTACAGGACCTACTGGATTGAGAGCACCGCAAAATGAGGATGCGACGACTCTCTTGGAGGACATCCGTCATAGATGTGAAAGGCTTCTGTCCGGTGTTTCAGAGAACAGCTGGCAAGACTTGAATTACCAATACATTGAGCCATGTATTGGTCTACCCTTGGAGTGGTGAGGGGTCATGCAGCACATGGCGATGGCCAGACAAGGGACGCATGATCTACGAGCTGCTTGAGCAGAGCCATTGGCTTGAGATCCTTGAGATAGTGATTAGGTGTAGGTGCAGGTGGTGCCCCCAGTTTTGAGTTTTTGTAACATGCGGTGTGCATGTCATATGTATCAGAGTTAATGGACTCTAAAACATTATATATAGCACATATTATGGATATGCATCATTTTTATGGTTTTATGTTATTGTCTTGTGTTAAATGTGTATGTTAAGTGCCAATCTAGAATATTGTTTGCAATGCTATCTACATAGTGATTTTGTGCTCTAGGTACATGACTAGATGTAATGATTTCAAATTCACGCATCAAAATATTCTTGTAAATATCTTCTAAAAAGGATAGTATTATGCACACGATAGACACCATTCAATGACAATAAGCAAGGAGTCTAAATGAACATGAAGATGGAGGATGCGATGGGAAAGGGCATCAGCTAATAAACCTCGCACTGCCTCATATTTGGTCTAATTATTGGTGGCAGTACCAATGCATACACCGTTCGAAAGAACAAGCGAATGTAAGGGGGTAAAAATGTCCCAACCTACCGAGGCTAGATTACGGGAGTAGCGACTTGCACCATCAGCATAACCGAAATAAGGTGTGGATGGGGGGTCCATCTAAAAGGTGCCACAAGACAACAAATGGGAGGATGATCAACAATGCTGGCAACCTGAGCATAAAGCAGAAATTGAAAAAACATTGCTAGAGGGAGTGATCTTGGTAGGATGTCTACCACCCACACACCGACGGAAAGGCGGTGTGTGGGAGCTAACTTGGGGGTAGCTTGTGCTCAGGCTGCGAAATTCACCATAGACATGGATGATGCCATTCCGCTTATGGGAAGGAAAGATGAAGTCAGGGGTGGAAAAGGCTTCCATGATGTCATCATCACAATAGAAGATGGGGTGACTGGAGGAAGAGGGACCACATGACATGGCAAAGCTACCTGAATCATCATCATGAGAAGAAAGGTTCACATGCACATCATCACGGGGGGTGACGAAAGAACAAGCAGATAAGGGATCCAGTGATGCTAAGCCCAGGGTGATCGTTGAAGGGAGTTCAAGCGAAACAGAAGGGGAAATCTCAGAGGGAGCTTCCCCTATGGATCTCATGAATGATGATAGGTAGAGGATGGTGGCTGTAGGATCCGTCATCTCGACATCAGGATGGGGAATGTCAATGGGAGCAGGAAAATCCTCAACCTACCCTGAAGCATACTGCGCAAGGACACGAGAGGCGGACTGGTTCTGTTCAATCTCATAGTCGTGAACTACCTCCAAAGAGGCGCAGTAATGTGTGAGGCGGGGAAAACGGTGGGAATAATGGCCATGGATATCACAAAAATCGCAAGGTTGGTTGGTGTGAATAGTCTTAGGGTTCTTGGCTGCATTCGAGGAAGAAACAGAGGTTTCAAGAACTGTAGTCTTAGGGAATGCAACATTAACCATGGGCTTGATATGAGGAAACTCGGGACAATGATGGGTGGCATGACCGACAACATCACACAAAGCACAAGGTTTTTGAGGTTGAGGAGGAGCAGGGTTAGTCTGGGCAACCTTTTATTTTGATGCCTTCTTGTGAGCTTTGACCTTTTTAACCGAAGTTGTCACAATAGGAAAAGGTTCCTGTTGAGGTGGCAGCAACATGGTCGCAGTAGGAGGGGTCATGGGGACTGGTTGAACTGGGGTCAAAGAAAAATAAGGTTTCAGTTGACCAGGCGAGGTAGAGGCTGGGGGATCGATCTACTAGATGGGAATCCCTGGGGTCATGTTAGGAAGGGATAAGGTAGCCATAATAGGTACCGTGAACACTCCAGGAGGGGAGCTAGGAATAGTATCTGACCGGAGGGGTAATGGCCAGGCAGGACAGCTCCGAGATGGTTAAGGCCAGTAGGAACCATTCCAGGAGGATAGAGAGGCTCATGGATACTAGTTTTAGGTGAAGGGCCAGGAGGCAGAGGTCCAGAAGGCTAAATCGAAGTGCTAGGATCAGGTTGTGAAGGGCAGGGCTACTGATTAGATGAAGTGGGCCTCTTGAGGAGCATCATGCAAACATTTGATGAGCTGGGAGAAGAGACCGGAGGAGGAATACCAGGGAATGAACCAAGAAAAGAGGAGTCTTTGTAGACTCTGGGTGAGACACTGGTCAAGGGGTCGATTGTTTGCTTATTGGGCACCGAAGATATGATGGATTGAGGGGAGGTTTAAGATTTCGGTTCGTAATATGTCAACTGGTCAATGGTTCCTATCTTTCCATTATGGGGAAAGGAAATATTACGATGAACTGAAGATGGTACAACAAACATCGCATAGGTGTAGCTATGACCCAATAGAATGTTGTAATCTAAAGGGGCATCAATGAATTCTACAACCAGAAGAGGAGTAAAAATGTAGACTCGGTGAAGGACTAACTCGAATCCTACACGGGGGAGTAAGTCTTCCTACTGGAAACCGAGGATGAAGGCGAAGAAGTCTCTCGGATAAATGCCTTGGGGGCACAATGATGAAAGAACAAACACAACACAAAGGGAAGAGAGAACAATAAGGGCAAGGAGGTGCAGAATCAAATGATTACAATGTCAAAACAAGGGTAGAGAGGTGTAGGATCAATTGATTAAAATGTTAAAGTCTTTTATTGGTGGTGTTAATCAGGCTCTTCTTCACGTAGGGTGTGCGTGTTAAGTGTGCAAATTTTATTTTTTAAACCCAGACGTTTATAAAGAAAAAAAAAAGTGTGTTGTATAATTGTAAATAAACATGTAGATAATAGTATATGAAACTGAAATAATAGAAAATAAACAGCTAATTATGCATTAATCTAAACCCAAGGAGGCGGGCCTCTCAAAAAATAGTCTATAGGTGGGAAAAAAATATAGTCAAAACAAACTAAAATAGCCAATAGATCTAAATTTAGGAGGGACAATGATCTAAAGGTCAGATCTGCTGGAAATAGGTGCAGAAAAACAACAAAAAATCAGAGGGAAAATTGTTGTAAATGAGGTGGTGAAAGGCTACAACCTAGAGGGAAACAGAGGGGACCCTAGAGGAATACCCAAAAAAAGCTAAAAGTAGGTGTTTTGGATGAATTAATAACCAATCTGAAGTGGATCTGAAGGTGAGGGATCAGATCTAAAAAATGGCTGGAAACACTGAAATTTCAGATGACTCGCAGCAACTAAAACTACTCCTAGAAAGGAGGAGCGTATTGAAGTCTTAGGGGTCTAGGTTCCCACTTTTATGAGTAAAACAGAGCAAGTACAGGTCCAAAATGGGCAGAGACGGAGGTCAAACAACCATAAATAGAGGCCCAGACAAACCCAAAAAATTTTGAGAAAAATTCCCACAAAAAGTTCAGGTCGCAGTTTCTGACATTTTTTCTGTAGAGGTCGCAAGTTTTTGGCTATTTTCTGCACCCTCGAGGTTTAGGTTGTAGGTTTTTTCATAGAAATTGCAACCTGCACTTCAGGAACTCTTGGGAGCAAGTTTCAGAAAAATTTGTCCTCTCAGCTGTAGCTGATGCTTGTCACCTGCGCAATAGGTCTGAAAACACACAAAAGTTATAATTTTTAATGTTTTGGGGTTTTATAGGTTAAAAAAACATCAAGAAAATAAAAACAAGGAGCTAAAGAGAAATCATAGGTTTTGAAGCAGCTGGTCATTCAGGGATCTGAAAAACGATAAAGGTTGTAATTGTAAACCCTTGTGGAGTTGCTAGTTGTTAGTATGAATGTTAATCGCAAGCGTATGAAAAAATATCACTTTAGCTGTGCATAAAAACAACCCTAACATCAAATATGGCTGCCAATTTCTTTAGATCTACAATTAGTTGACCAAGATAAATGTTGCAAAATCTAGATCTATGGAGAAAAAGACATTAAGCAGTAACTAAAAGTGAGAGTTGCTCCATGCATCCAATAGACAAGACAAGAATGTTTTAAGGAATTTTTGTATTTTTTTGGCACCTGGGAAGGGAACATAGAAAGATGTTACCAGTCCCCCTCAATGGGATGGGTTCTTGGATGTCCTCAGCACTTCAGATCTAAAATATCTCTCTCTAGATGGTGTAGAAAACCCAGACAAAAAGGAACTCAAAGGAAGCTCACAAGAAAAAATGGTAGCAAAATATGACAATGATGGTGGATCAAAGTGAGACCAAAAGTATAGATCCAGAGTGACCTTTAGACAACAAAATATAGTGAGTGAATGGAAAAACCCTTCAATTTATAACAAAATATCGAGTTTGTCTAGATATTGGTGCATAATTAAAATATTATTAACTAATTCAAGATCCAACTTTTATGGAATATTTTATTATATTTGTTGGAGGGAAAAATAATTTGACTTTGGTCAAATACCTTTACTTGTAAGTAAAAAATAAATAAATGATTTATTTATTATTTTAAGGATGTGGTTAAGTAATAATCAAATAAATAATTATTTATTCAATTATTTATAAATGATTTGGTCAAATTTAACAAGGAATATTATTTAAATAAGGTTTAAATAATTATTCTTAGAAAATAATGATATAAATAATGATTTATCTAATTAATTTTCTTGTTTTGGGTTAAATATGACTAGGAATATTAATTAAACTATTGTTTAACTAATTATTCCTAGAGGAAAATCAAACAAATATGGATTTATTCAATATTTCCTCATGGGGTTTCCTGTTAAAACCATAAACAACTTAATAAATGTGGTTTACTAAGTTATTTTTCATAGTGAAAGCAATTTTACTTAGGGTAAAATTGGTCTTACATGGTGTACTTTGGTCCATCTAATAGTAACAGGTTAGATGACCAACAAATGGTGTAATAATTTGCTTTGTCAATGATAAAGAAAAAAACTATAGATACATTGAACAAACTTACTTTTGAAAGGAGGAAGAATCAGGAAAATTCACTGGTCTCTAAGAGGTATTAGACAATTGAAAACACAACAAGCAAATGGCTGAGAATGATGGAAATGACAAATTAAAATGGAATTTGGTTGGCTAAGGAGGAAATGTAGTCTCTAAGGGGAGACAATGCATTTTAATGCACCCGTGAGTGGGATAAAGTGCATGGTAGTGCACTATGTCTTGACCAACAGTGCGTTGGGTGTAGCAGAGATTGAAAATTCAAGCTACATAACACACTTCTAATGCAATTCTTTGATTCAAAAGTCTAATAACTGAAAGTACATGCTACTGGGTTGATAAGCAGAGGCAAAAGCAACAAGAATGAAAGGAAACTCCCCAGTGGAGTCGCCAATTTGTTATTTAGAATTATGAGCTACAGATAAATCAAATTCCCTAAATGTGGTGGTATAAATTTAGAACAACAAATTAAATACTTTTGTATCACTTTCCCTAAGAGTAAATAGACACAAATAAAGATAGAAGAACCTACTTGTGATCCAAGCGCTTCCTATTCTCCTTTTGTCTATTTTTTTGTAGCTTCCAATCCAACTTAAATCGCTAGATTGATTCCTGAAAGTATAAAAAAAGAACAAAAAAGATATTGCAATACACAAATGCCTATTTATCCTAATCAGTTAAATTGATTAAACATGAAACATATATATCATTCAAGGGTCCATTGAATGAGAAATATAAACATAAACTGATACATATATGGGAAAATGGACAAAAATCTTTATTAATGAGTAGAAGGGGAAGGATACAACAAATGATTGATTTGATCTCACCAGCTCTAGCTTCATCCTAGCCTCATCACATTCAAAATCTCACCAGTGGAATATCACTTCTATCACTCTCTCAATTGAGAATCCAACATCATTTCTTTACCAAAATTCCTCCCTCCCTAGCACTAGAATCTATGCTCAATTTATATGGAAACTGATGGTAGTTTCTCAATCAATGAATTTCTAATAATAGGCAAGACATGTTCCAAAGCTCAAAGGTGTTATATGGACACATGAATTTGAAGTTTGATAGATATGGACTCTTCTAAAAGGCACTGGCCATGTGGAGATTTCAGAACAATGAGAATTTCACTCCCATTTGACCAACGCACTCTTGAATGTCGGGAAGTGCATTTCAGTGCATCGTTGAATGGAGGGAGCTACATATCAAACGTAGTTAGTCCCTTGAGAGGCAGTTTTGGGGAGCTCATAAGTGATATAACATATACTGCAAAGCTTGGAAATCTTGTAATAGAAGTCATGAATTGTTTTTTCTTGTCTGATGGTATGTAGCAACTCAAATGATAGGGGATGATAGACCCTATTTCATTGGTCTTGGGGATGATGTCCAGTTTGACCAGGTCATGGGGGATGATGCACAAACTGACCTATAATAGAGAATAAAAGAACCAAGGTCAGTGAACAATCAACAAAGGAATATATTCCCCTGGTAGGATCTAAAGGCCTTGGGACCTAAAATCTAAGCGGTTGGTCATAGTGCCCAATACCATGGAAGAGAAACATGAAAAATAGAAGTGAAAGGAGCTCGAAACCTCGTGACCTCATAAATTCATTTGAATAAAACTTATGAGGTCTGAGAGATCTGATATTGCGGTATCTATGTGTTATTCCCTTGGTCTCGGCACCCAGTCCTACGAAGGAAATGCGAAAAAGGGCTAAGCAGAGGTAGCTAAATGCAATTGGGTCTTTGAAATTTGGTAAGTTCTGTTCAATAAAATTTAAGATGTGTAGGGGAACCAATAACATAGAGGTGTATGGCATTTGAATGAGTCGACAACTGTTGAGTAACTGCATGCAGGAGAGTTAGTTTGAGGAGTAATAATGATTGTCAAAGATCTTTGGGTCCAGTTAGAAATAACCACAATTTGCAGGGAAGAGTGTCGGGCCTATTGTGGATCATTATCTGCATATCCTTTTTATATTTTATTTTTCAAAATTTAAAAGAGAAAAAGAAAAAATAATATAAATGCGAAAATATGCTACAGTATGAATTTATTTATACTTTAGCATAAAAAAAACAAATGCAATGTATTTCTTTATTTCTGTATGTATGATTTGAAGGTTAAGCCCCGAGCAGCTTCCCGAGCGGAAGTGATGATCACAGAAAAGAAGCTTACAGATAAGCTATTGTGGGGAGTGAATTAGCCCGTCTGTTATCAAATCCTGACCCCCCGCAGTTGACCAGTCAGATCTTGGAAATGGCGTGATCAACGGTTCAGATTGATTACA